>QFEO01000002.1:0-11389 GCA_003316615.1 Amanita pseudoporphyria
GGGGAATGAGGAGGGGAAAGATAGAGAATTCAGGGCACTGAGAAGTGGGATACCTTTGATACCAAATTTTGTGGCAAGGCTTTGCTCAAGGGCTGAGGTCCGGGAAAATTGCACCTGTTTAGCTTCATCCATAAACCATTGGTGTGTACGCATAGGGAGATTCAAAGGATCATATAGATCTGATGATGATTGGGAGCAATTTCGGCAATCAAGGGGAACGTAATATGTGTTAGACAACCCTTTGACACCGATGATCTTGCACATATGGCAGGATGAAAGACCATTGTGTCCCTTCATGCGCATCACATGTGCAATTGCTGGTATGTCACCAATGCCAATGATAAGATGGGCACAGAGAAGAAATACACTTTTTGAAAGACCGTCGAAAGCTGTTATCCCAATTTCCAACTGAACCAGCTCCTGAACAAGAGGGTGTAGGAACGAGTCCATCTCTGTAGGCTTCTTAGGTCCAGGAATGACACCCACAGGGATAAGATTCTCCTTGAGAAACCGGGTTTCAGGTGGGAGATTATAATCTACTACTAGGAGAGGCCAGCACGTTTTTGAACGTTTCTTGAAGATGGGAACACCATCTGTACTGAATCCCAGGGCTATGTCCCGAGGATCGGAAAAGTAATAGAAAGGAATTGTCTTGCCCCCAATCATTATTAATCTCTTGCAAAGGGATCTGTATAACTCGCCGTCAAATATGTCTTGCATTATGCCTTCCTGACGCTTATCTTCATACTGGGATCAATAACACATTTCCTCTGCAAGCGATGGATTGGCTACCATTGCACAAAGTCGGGGAATGATAGGGAGGTATGCAAAGTAACTTTGTGGTTCAGTACTATTTCCCTTGTACCGTCCCTTTCCACAGACTGGACATTTATCTTCCTTCTTGTAAGGCCCAGTATAACATACACAAGAATTGGGACAACAGTCATATCGAACGGGCTGAAACCCTGACAAGCGTTGTACATGCCTGGCCGTTACTTGCCAGCTGCTGATACTGATATGGGGATATACGAATGACAGATCGTTGAACGCTTCCTCTGTCAAGTTATGTTTGACTTTGTGAGTGAAAGCCCTCAACAGCATTAGTTCGTCCTCGGAGAGACTTCGTGAACCTGACTGACGCGTTAGTAGGGTTCTATTAAATAGTTGTGTGAAGTGAATCACCTGCCTCTCTCGTGAAATGTTCACCCATCTTATCCTCGACCGAAATACCGTTGGGTGGACTTAGATTCCACATGTCAGTGTCATCCCCAGCATCACCGGTTTCTTCCTGTTCCTGTATTAAAGGTTCATCGCAGTCCCCTTCTTCAGCGTCCTCTTCAATAGTTTCGAGATTGCGCTGGGTGTCCACCCATCTACGTTGCACCATTTCTGCAATACAAGTAGAAGCGAACATGACGCGAGACAAAGGATCATCAATCTGCATCCCATCCATATCCATCCCGTTGTTATTGCCTTCTTCCAAATCCAACCCATTGTCAGCAGTTGGCCCCTGGATAGCGTGAGGTGGGGTGTTCAAACTGCCCACCAACAAGGCCAGAGCAAGGCTGGTACCTAAAACATCCATTGCATCTGTTACTGCATCCCCATCAGGAAGTGCAAGGACCGCGTTCGATCGAGATGGGCGGGAGCGACGCGTGTCAGTGGAAGCATGCCCGGACATGGCTTTCGTCCTCCTTTGATTCAAACCCATCCTCAGAATGGTACTGGTGGCGTTGTCGAGCCACGAAGCTTGTTCATAGAGGGTGGCTTGTATTCTGATGGGACAACGACCGTTCAGGTGGTTTCGTGCTTGATTCGGGCTTAGCATCTGCTCGCAACCACAAGAACACAGGACCTTCCGAGCTGAAGGCATTGTAACAGTGGGCACGTTTTCCGGGTAGTAAGAGGAACATATATATCATAGATTCCAGGCGCCACAAGGTCCGTACCGCCCCTACATAAATAACCACGCAATCTACCAACATAGATCAAAGAAAAGGAACACTATATGGGTCTCAGTTAATGAGCAAAGTGTCAGGGTGATACACTCACCAAAGCAGTTGATCCGAGCACCGTCAAGAAACGCCGTCGATGACCCAAAGTCTTTCAACGATACCAGTAGATCGACCCAAAGTTATCTATCTGGTAACCCAAAGTCTGGTCATGGGGCGCTGTAATGGATGTCTTGAGCCTGCGAGCATGGGAAAGATAAACGATGTTATGTGCTATGAACAATAACGCCAAACAAGGGCTGTGCACTATTTTCGTTCAACTCCACACTGCGACACTGACAGCGCAGGCGCGGGAAAGACTATGGGCCACCCCACGCTGCTCAAGGATTAGACTATGGGTCAGCCCTTGCACAAGTTTATACTCGGAAATTACAAGTTACAAGTTGTGTTCGCTATTCATCGGCGCCATCATCCTCGACATCAGTAAGGACTATATTGTTCGTAACAATGATCTCAGGACTCTTTCCCCCTTTATTCACATATACATTGACAGCTGCCTGTTCACCATAAATATGGTAGTGATGCTCATGCTGAAGCAGTCAGTCAAGATTTGTATGTTATTGTTTATGCTGATGCTTACAACAGATTCATGGCGCCTGCGCTTGCACTGGAGCTTGTTTTCACTATCAGTAATGAAGACACGGGACCTCTTTGTCTTCAATTGGATGGGCGACATGAGCTGCGGTGGCACAATTTCCACTTCGCTTGAATCGATTGAGGCCTCGTTTCCTTTATCTGAGGTATTACCCATAGCTATATTTGCATAGTATTAAGTACTAATTGCGTGCGCCAGGAATTTCCTTTACCTTTGGCATGTAACTTTCTCTTCCGGTCTCCGGATTTATACTCCCAGAAAATTCTCTCACCCTCAGGGGGGAAGTCGGAACAATGCAAAATGTTGCTCGAGGCTTCTTTGTTTTCCTTGTTTGACGGAGCAGCTGTGAATACTGCATTTATAATATCTAAATTGAATGGCTTCGATGTGGGAAGTAAGCCCTTACCAATCTCCTCAGACTCGGACTTCACTTTCAGACTCCCAGTGTTACCAGGTGCCAGATACAATAGAGATGATGCTTCTTCTTTGGGAAGAGCGGTGTCAGACAAGTGGTCAGAATAGGAACTAAGCTCTTCTAATGAGTCGTGCTCGTTCACTCTAACACGGCTGTTGGAACGCATGACGTGGTAAGGGTGTTGTGAATGTGTATACTGAATGTATTTATATGTTTCTTTTGAGATACTGCAGGCTCAAGCAGTTGACATCGTCGGTGCTGGTGGAATTATTCCACGGCAACTCAAAAAATCGCTAAAAAAATCGCTCATCAAGAGCCGATAGTTTCCTGCGGAATGGTCTGACCGTACCACGTGAACGGTGCCTTTGTACACCGGAACACGTGAAACAACTATGAGTGTCATTACATCAAGAGTTGTGAATGCCATCAGGAATAGATGTGTAACAATGCAAAAATGGTGAGTTCCATTGTGATCAAAGCAGCTTGCGCGCGCTAATACCCAACATAGTGGTCAGTCCCTGCCTTGAGGGCAATGCCGTCAACTGAAATATGGTGAGCATCACCACAGTGAAAGTGGGTCGCGTGTGCTGAATTGCTCATTGAGCAAGTTATCGGACAAGTGCTTCAACAGGAAATGCCAGTCGTCATTGAAACACGTACAACGGCGATAAGCACCTTCAGAACAGGCCAGCGCGCGTCCTGAATCTCCAGCCTAATGGTGTGCTTTGGAAATGCCGTCCATTTCACGACGCAGAACGGTGATAAGCCCTGCCAAAAGTAGGCTCTGCACACCCTGAATCTCCAGCATAGTGGTGCACTCTAAAATGCCATCCATTGCAGCATCCACAATGGCGATAAGCCTCGCCGAGAGCAGGCCCTGTGCGCCCTGGATTGCCGTATTATGCGATTGTTGACTTGTTTCACACAGGAGTCCATTCATATGATCATGTCATCAACACTGTCAGAAACGATCTCTCATTTGGTGATGCTACAAAGGCAAGTATATGTACTCTATCTCATTTCCATCATTCTACATGGCACGAGGTCCAGGACGCAAGAAGAAGGGTAACCCAACTACGACAGTACCCCCCAATGAGGTGGTAGGTCCTCTTCAATATGAAATGTGTACAGCTACCAACTCTGATTTCAGGGGGGTAACGCTGACACTGAAGTGACCACAACTCAACCACAGCAGAGCAGGCCGGTGACTCGGACGAGCGCAGCAATTCCCTCAACAATCCCTTCCACTGGAGAGACCCAGCAGAGCAGACCCGCAACTCGTACAAGTGCAGTAACTCCCCCAGCAACGCCTCCCAATACGATGGTAATCCACTATTTTCACTATCATTCCGGGTTTCTAACACATGCCTTCGCAGGATAACAACGCTACCAGCACTATACTTCAGCCCAACATTAATCCAACGATCATTGCCCAGCCACAGGAGATGGCACATCAAGCACCAGCTCCTGCTCAAGACGGACAAATCATGAGACTGAATGGTGACGGTTTGGGGTAATTGCAAGTTATCAATGCTGATTATTTGACTACAGCGGAAATACACCGACTTACTTCAGCCCTAGCCGCAGTGAATCAACGCCAGGAGCTTAACTGCATAGAGCAGCCAGCGACTGGCTCTGCAGGACAAAACTGGAACCTTTGAGTGAAAATGGGATTGAAGGACAATGAACCACTCTATCGTTCAATTCGAGTAAGCTGCAATATCTAATTGGTTATTAGTCATTGTAACGCTCTTCAGGGCACTGTGCGAGAACTTGTAAACAAGTCACCTCTGGACTAGTGTTGCCAACGGCTCGGCTCTGAGCCGAGAGCCAGCTTAGCCGAGCCAATTGGGAGCCAAGCCGGAGCCTAATTTTAGCTCCAGCTCCGAACGGCTCCACTAGCGGCTCTGAGCCGCTAAAGCCGGCTTTTTTTATTTTTATTTTTGATTTGATAACTATGAATGGCTTGTATCCACTACCTAAGACCACATTTGCCATCCAGGTGCATCCTGCAGTTAATGCCCAAGCTGTTAACCGATCATCGTATAGGGCCTAGGCAGTGTCCTGATTAGCAAAGTAGATGGAGACTACAATAACGTCGTAGGATTCCCTGCTGCATCATTTTTCACATTCCTAGATACACTAATGGAAGACGATCCGGATTTCCTAGATGTATAAAGTATTGACAGACATGTATTTTGCACATCTTAATTTATCTTTTCTCGGGAATGTAGACGTACAGCAACCTTCTTGGATACACGGACAAGGTACCAGAAGGATAAAAAAATAAACAGAACAGTGCCAAATTCAACAATCATCAGATCACCCAAATGTCCGACCGGCACACGTAGAACATGTTCTGATCCACCATCAGGTTTTATTGGAACGAGAGCGAACGGATGTGCAGAATTCTGAGTGATGAACTTGGCCACCTTGTCCAGCAAGTTTGACAGTTCAGCACCTTCAACTAGGGCACATCAGAATTGTTAGATGAGCGAGGAGCGAACATACCAGACGTCGGACAGGCGAAAAAGCCTTCTGGCCAGTGCATTATTGTTTTGTCATGCAGAGGACCATCTGACACAGGCTTTCCATACTGTAGATGCAGCGGGACTCTGACTTGGACAACCTGGGCATCGTGTGTTCGCCTGACGTTGAGCAGTAAAATGGAATCCGACTGATCCACAGCAAACACAGGGTATTCGAGATTTGAGGTGCCCCAGTGACGAAAACTGTATGACTGATGGTAATTAGCAAGTTCGTACTTGTCTACAAAGACAAGAGGCGGTATCATGTAGACGAGATGCGCTGTGCAGTTTTCGAGCCATCATGGTTGTTGTTCAGGTATCTGAATTGTGGTCGTTACTGTTGGATGATAGCCGTGCTCTGGATGGAGGAAGGAGGTCAACAGGGCCATGTCCCAAGTCTCAGACTCCGCTACACTACTCAATTCATTGCCTAACTACACCCAGCTCGTGTACTACAGTGGCTCAGCTGCTGAGATATACAGCACTGCTGACAGTTCAGCACGTCAGTGGCCGACACTCGAGACGGCGCCCACCATTGTTGCCATGGATAAACGCATCGCCATAGCGGTTGGTCACTGCCCCATTGGCATGCTCCTCTGTCTGTTCCATTGCAATGTTCATGTATCCATCCAAGCACGATAGCACACCTGCCCACCACGCTTGCACCTGAAACCAGATGGCACACACCGTGGTAGTCAACACCAGAATTAAGGCACACGATGACGCGCTTTCCAACGACATTTTTAAGAAACTCCGTGGACGAACCTGTTGCAGGTGGTGGGGGCGAGTAAGCACTTCCTTACAACCCTCCCATAAGCCTCAGGCCTCACATGCACAGGCGGAACCAACCCGTGGCGCTACCTTCATCTCCTCTAAATAGAAAAACGCATTCCTTGTCCAAACACAAACTATAAATTATATTTTCAAATATTCCTGCGTCTGACTAGTGATCTTGGCTGTTTTCATATCAGCCAGCAGCACATCGCCGAGTTGACAATGTTACGGCCATTTAGGAGTGCGTCTCCACGTTTGGAACGGTGTCGTACTCTTTGAAACTCTTGCAAGTCCCCATCACGCATTGAAGATCGCCCAATTCGACAAAGGCCTGAATGAGCACATTAACGGTATCGATCCGCCCCTTGTCCCTATGTAACTCTTCAATCACCTTTCACCATGACCCCTCCAGCGTATCTGTATTCTTCCCGATGTGCTCTTGCGTTGTACGTAGGTTTGAGGGCGTGTCATTGCTGCCCTAGGGAAGGTAATATACATTAAGGGTCTTGTGCATTGTGAAATCTGGCACGTCGTACAAGTGATCCCGGGCCTCAACGAGGTACGCTTTAAGCATTTGTTTTCTTCCACTCACTCATCCTCAATCACAGAAATCAGACCCCTCTATCCTCGCGGATATGCGTCACCTTGTTGGAAATCGCATCCTCTGTCCTTTGACTACGATCCTACCTCCTTTCCGCCTTTCGCGCGACCTATGCAGTCCACAACTTACTGGAAGTCACTCCTCCATGTCTCATTCAATCTCAAGTCGAAGTTGGTGCGATGCTATTCAAACTAGATTACTATGGGCAGCCTGCTTTCCTTACCCAAAGTTCCCAACTATATCTCGAAACTTGTCTTCCGGCCCTTGGTGATGTGTTCTGTGTACAGGAAAGTTTTAGGGCAGAAAACAGTCATACCAGGCGTCACCTCTCGGAGTATACCCACCTAGAGGCTGAATTGGCGTTCATCACATTCCCTGACTTGATGAACCATATAGAGACCGTTATCTGCGAAACGGTCGACATTTTACTTGCCGATCCTGTTGCTTCTTCCCCATTCGTACATTGAACCCCAACTTTGAGAAGCCAACACGTCCCTTCCTCCGCCTTTCTTACATCAAGGCAATTAGTTGGCTTAACGAGCACGGCATCAAGCGACCACAGGAAGACGAGGCAGGTAGTGTCGTCCAGGGCGAGAATGGCGAACTTGTCATGGTCGAGCATAGAGTGGGAGACAACATCGCCGAAGCGGCGGAGAGACAAATGACAGATATTATCGGAAAGCCGGTGTTCTTGTACAGCTTTCTCAAAGATTTGGAAGCATTTCACATGAAGAGCATGCCCAGCTGCAAGTTTTCTCTTGGAGACAGTGCAGTGAATGGCAATGTCGCAGTGGAGGGAAAAATCTACACCGAATCATGTGATCTGCTCATGCCCAACATTGGCAAGATCGTTGGTGGATCGATGAGGATTTCCAACGTGTATGAATTGCTTGAGGCGTACAAGAAAGAAGGCATTGAACCCACGCCGTATTACTGGTTCACAGATCAGCGGAAATATGGCACTTGTGAACATGGTGGTTATGGTCTGGGAGTGGAGAGGTTTTTGGCGTGGTTGGGAAATCGCTATATGGTTAGGGAGTGTTCCTTGTATCCAAGGTGGCCTGGTAAAGCCACACCATAGATATATTATAGATGGGAATATGTATGTACTATACACTGATAAATGACGTGACAGATGTGACTGGACGCGTTTGACCAAGGCCAGAAGATACCACATGTCGCAGGAGCACGAAGAATACCGATACCTCAACCTCATCCGACGCGTCCTCGACACCGGCAAAGCACGTCCAGACCATACAGGAACAGGAACTCTCTGAAGAGCAGTTGAAAAGGGAGCCAAAGAAGTTTCCGACACTGAGGTGGGCTAGAGAGGGGATTAAGGATATTGAGGATTTTGTGGTGAGTGATGTGGTGGTGGAGGATAGCATCGTCGTATTGGCAGCAGACCTGGGGTATCCAAGGCTCGCGATGGATGTGGCGACATGGTTTGAGGCGACGTGTTCGAAACAGCTGGAACACGATGCTTGGGTGAAAGTGTGGCATCATCTGCGCAGGACTTTTATGTGAGTTTCTCAGTGTCCTTGTGCTCCGATGGTCATGGTGCTTACAGGGGGCATGGAGGCGGAGGGTATTCAATACAGCTGGGCTGCTCCGGTTAACACACTGAACATAACACCCGACGAGGGCCTCTGCCTAGCTGTCTTAAACACCGCAGCATGACATGGCCTACCTGATCTAGCAACAGACGCCCTCCGAGTACTCAAATCCACTGGAGCCAAATGGGAAGAACACCATTTTGCATGTGTCGTTGAAGCGTTCAGCCGCGCCTCCCATATCAAAGAGGCCCTCCTCACACTCAACATTATGCGCGGTAATGACACGCCCCCGAACCAACGTACAACGCAGTCTATTTTAGAGCAGATCGGGAAGAATATGGATACGCTGGATGCGTCGTGGGAGGTGATTGAGGAGATACATAGGGACAAGGGGTGGATCGATACCGCTGCGCTTAATGTGCTCATTCAGGCCTCTGTCGAATTGGGCGATCTTCAATGCGCGATAGGGACTTACAAGAATACGACGCTGTTCCAGACATGGAGACGTTCAATGCTCTCCTAAACGGCTGTATCGCTTGCAAACATCGTCAACTCGGCGATGTGCTGCTGGGCGATATGAAAACGGCCAAGATCAAACCAGACGTGGGGATATTCGAGAAGATGATTTATTTGTGTTTGGACCAGGACACATACGAGGATGCGTTTTTCTATTTAGAGGAGATGAAGGCGGCGGGGTTGGTTCCACCTGTGAGAGTTTATGCGAAGATTGTAAGGAAGTGTTTGAGTATTGATGCACAGTATAGGCTGGCATTGGAGGAAATACAGGATATTGGGTATGCTATGCCGCTGACATTGAGTAGGGAGGTGAAGGAGTACTTGCGCCAGAATGGGGAGGTAAAGGAGAAAGCGGCGGGTTTGGACGGGGCTGCACAGAGGTTTATTGAGACAGGAGGACTTGACTGCACCGTTGCAAGCTAACCACAGCTGGTATGGTTACAATGACAATAATAGCATGTGATATCCGCTGAATATATATTAGTTCCGCCTCATCTGTCAGATCCGACAATGCCTCCTTTCTTTTCAACTTGAGTTTGGTGTTATGTTGCAGAATAATAGCAAGAAGAAGCCCGTTGGGTTCGCGACCCACATCGCAGCCGGCGGGATTGCGGGCGCTTGTGAAGCAGTGCATTGCTTTTTTACCTTTACATGGGCGTGTTTTTTTCTGAGCGTGGTCTCACCTCGCCAGCTAACTTGTCAGCCGCTGGATACAATCAAGGTGCGCATGCAGTTAAGCAAGTCAGGTCATGCGCCCAGGGTGAGTGCTGTCCATTGCGCACTTGGCAGTTTGTTGCTGATGATGGGTCTTATGGCGTAAGACAAAGAGTCGCGGGTTCATCTCTACCGGCGTTCTCATCGTCAAATGTGAAACTCCGCTTGCGCTCTACAAAGGTCTAGGAGCCGTTCTTTCTGGCATCGTGCTGAAAATGGCGATCCGGTTTGCCAGCTTTGAGGCGCACAAGGGCTGGCTGGCAGATAACACTACAGGGAAGACAAGCATTGGAAATATATTTATTGGTATAATGTTAAGTAAAACTTTCCAACGTTCTAGACATACTAATGTGTCTTGGTGTGTGTGTTGGCGCATAGCTGGGTTAGGTGCAGGTGTAGTGGAAGCCGTTGCCATTGTGACGCCAATGGAGGTGGTCAAGATCCGGTTACAGGCACAGCAACATTCCTTAGCCGATCCCCTTGAAGCGCCGCATTATAGAAATGCCGGGCACGCGATCTATACCATCATCCGGGAAGAAGGCGTAGCTACGCTTTATCGTGGCGTTTTGCTTACAGCACTGAGGCAAGCTATGAATCAGGGTTCGTGTTGTTATCACATCTTGGTGTGGTGTGATATATGTGGTTTTTTTTTAATATGATGTGGTCGTTCCCATAGGTGCAAACTTTACAGCATACCAGGAAATCAAAAAAGTGGCACATCAGATACAACCAGAGTATACTGAGCTACCATCGTACCAGCATATGATCATCGGCCTGATATCGGGTGCTATGGGTCCTTTTTCCAACGCTCCGATTGATACCATAAAGACTTGTACATACGTACCTATACCTCTTCCATGACCCATTTTACCCGGTCAGTCCGCATTCCAGCGCATTGCTGCTATCGCAAGTGATATGTGGAGGTAGAAGGCGTGCGGTCGTTTTATGAAGGTATCACGCCATGCATATTGAGAGTCGCCCCAGGGCAGGCAATCATGTCCGCAGTGTACAAGCGCGTAAGCGCAGTGATGGAGAGGATGACTCCGTCAGTGAGGGAGGAGGATAGATATTTGGAATGAGCATACCTTAAGGGTCCTGTTGTAATTGTGGAACCTGGCGTGCTGTATAAGGTAGTTATAAGAGATCCCTAGACAGAATGCGATGCACAGGACGTGCCTGAGTGGTCTTCATGGTCAAGCCGGAGTAAATTCTTGGAGCCGAAGCTCGGCTAAAGCCGGCTTATTAGCCCCACTGCCACCTGCTTCTGCTGTCCACCGCCCACCATTCGTCGTGTCGGTCCATCACTTGTTGTATCCGCCCGTTGGCCATTGCTCTGCCCTGTTTTCCACTGGTTGTTACTCTGCCATCCACCCACTGGTTGTTGCCAGATCCCAGTGTCCATCTGCCACTCATTCCCTCTGTCTGCCCTCTGCCACCTGCTTCTGCTGTCCACCGCCCACTGTTCATTGTGTCCGTCCATCACTTGTCATATCCGCCTGTTGGTCATTGCTCTGCCCTGTCATCTGCTGGTTGTTACTCTGCCATCCACCCACTGGTTGTTGCCAGATCCCAGTGTCCACCTGCTGCTCATTCCCTCTGTCCACTGGCTGCTCATAGCCTCTGTCCATCCACTGTCACTTATTGTGGCATTTTCTTACCATATTTGGATGTCTCAGGT
>QFEO01000005.1:0-10444 GCA_003316615.1 Amanita pseudoporphyria
CTAATTACATAAATTTTTTATTGATATGTAGCCCTGATGTAATAGTTTCATTTTGTCCCTTAGCACTTAGCCTTATTTGTCTTTGTTTTTCTGTTATTCCATAAACAGTCCAAAAGTACCAAACATTGAATCACTTTTTTGAGTCACTGTATAAGCGCAACCAAGAAAGCGTTCAAACCATGGAGTAATCCGTGGATGGTACGGAGAATCTGGGAACAGAACTCCGAAATAGCAATAAGAGATCTAAAAGCTTGGGTACACGAGTCCCGGAGACAAGAAGTGACACCGGAAATGGTCTCGGACTTAAACAAAGCATTGGAAAAGGACGTACTATGGTTCTTAGAAAAAATGCAGAAGCAACCTCAGATCAAACGAGTGCTACAGCGGAAAGACGTTAAAATCGATTTAACACTTACGCGGTTAGACAATTACAAGCAAGTAGCGGCCGTAGGATTAATCGATTCAGGATGCACGCAGTCATGCATTAACCGAGAATTTGTGGAACAGTACCAAATCCCGATGCAACGACTACCTCACCCGGTACCGGTATTTAATGCAGACGGATCCCTTAACTGAGATGGGTACTTAAAAGACATGGGTCAAGTCAAAGTAACGATAGGGGGACATGAGGAAATCCTAGAGTTCGCTGTGTCGAGTCTCGGAAAATCGGACTTATTTTTGGGACATGAGTGGCTAAACCGACATAACCCAAGCATTGATTGGGACAAAGGAGAAGTAGAGTTCAACAGATGTCCAACGGAATGCTGGAACAGGAACGTCTTCGGAGAACCGGAGGATTCACCGGAAGAGATAGAACCGATGGAACCCGGAGATCGGATTTTGGCAGTACACTTTGGACCAGAGGAATTCGCGACCTGCATGACCGACAAGGAATATAATCAAGCGTTTGCAAAAACAGCAATGGATATTGCAATCGAAAATCACAAGGATCGCTCAATGGAAGAAGCAGTACCCAAACACTACCTAAAATACAAGAAAGTGTTTGAGAAGACGTCATTCGACGAAATGCCACCAAGAAGGCCATGGGACCACGCAATTGAGCTACTACCAGGGTCCAAACCGTTGGACTGCAAAATATATCCATTGAACAGACCAGAACAAGAGGCACTAGAAGAGTCCCTGAAAGAAAACTTGGAATCAGGACATATCAGACCCAGCAAGTCGCCCATGGCTTCCCCGTTCTTCTTCGTCAAAAAGAAAGACGGTCGACTACGTCCGGTACAGGATTATAGGAAACTCAACGACATGACGATCAAGAACAGATACCCGTTACCTATTATCGGAGAATTGGTAGATAAGTTAAGTGGCGCAAAATACTTTTCAAAAATGGACGTATGATGGGGATACAACAATATTCGTATAAAAGAAGGTGATGAGTGGAAAGCGGCCTTCAGAACGAATAGAGGACTATTCGAACTGCTTGTAATGTTTTTTGGATTAACAAATTCGCCAGCCACGTTCCAAACAATGATGAACAATCTGTTTCGAGAAGAAATAGCGCAAGGATGGGTTGTTATATATATGGATGATATACTGGTATTTTCCAAAACGGAGGAAGAGCATTGCCAACAGGTCGGACGAGTCTTGGAAAAATTAGGACAAAACCAGTTATCCCTGAAACCAGACAAGTGCTTCTTCGATCAAGACCATATCGAATTCCTGGGCCTAATAATCAGCCATAATTCAATCCGAATGGATCCGGCAAAAGTTAAAGCTATACTGGAATGGCCCATGCCAAAGACGAAACGAGAACTACAGCAGTTTCTAGGATTTATTAACTTCTACCGACGATTTGTAGAAGGATTTGCAAAGTTAGCCAAACCGCTAACTGTATTAACTGGAAAGGTAGACTGGAGTTGGGGAGTAGCACAAGAGCTAGCGTTCGACCGACTCAAAGAACAAGTACAGAAAGAAGCAGTTCTGCTTATACCAGATTATGAAAAGTCCTATCGAGTAGAAACGGACGCATCAGACTATGCGATCGGAGCAATTCTCTCTCAAGAAAACGATCAGAGGACGTGGCAACCAGTTGCCTTTATATCCAGGAGCTTAAACAACGCAGAACGGAATTATGAAATCTATGATAAAGAAATGTTGGCGATCATGCACACGTTCTACGAATGGTCGCAATATCTGAAAGGATCCAAGCACACCGTAGAAGTTTTAACAGATCACCAAAATCTCACGTACTTCCGAAAACCGCAGAATTTAAATAGACGACAGGCAAGATGGATATTGGACCTACAAGAATATGATTTCATCATTAAACATCGGTCAGGGAAATCCAATAGCAAAGCCGATCTCCTCTCGAGACGAGCGCACCATAAGGGGGGGGAGAATGACAACGAAAATGTCATTTTGCTTAAGGACGACCTATTCATAAGCCGCATTGACAATCGACTAATGGACGACGACCGAGCGATAGAAGAAATCATCAACGACATTTGGGAAACGGATAAAGGAATGTGGGATTTACAGGTTCTAGAGGCAGTCAGAAACAAGACCGATGGATGGAGAATGGACGGGACAACGGTCTTATTCAAGGAAAGAATATACGTGCCCAAGGTTATCCGACTTAGAGAAGAGATAATGGCCATACATCACTCATGGGGACATCCAGGTGTAGCAAAGTCGCTAGAACTGATAACGAGAGGATTTTGGTGGCCCAAACTAAAGGAAGACCTAGATGCGTATATCAAAGGATGTCACACCTGTCAGACAGCAAAACTGGACAGACAGCCCAGAGCAGCTCCATTAAATCCAAATGAAATACCTGACGAACCATGGGAAGTAATATCGATGGATTTAATAGGGCCACTACCGGACTCGAAAGGACACGATATGATATTCGTGGTTGTAGACCGGTTAACCAAGATGTCATATTTCCTACCAACTCACGGAGCACTGACATCGCAAGGAGTTGCCGCATTATTCAGGGACCACATCTTCCGGAATCACGGAATACCTAAGAAAATCATCAGTGACCAAGGACCTCAGTTCGTATCGAACTTCATGATGGAATTCTACAAAATGCTGGGAATTAAAGGAAACCCGTCTACTGCGTACCACCCACAAACCGATGGTCAAATGGAAAGGGTAAATCAAGAAGTAAAAACCTTTCTCACAATGTTCGTGGACCACAAAAAAGTAGATTGGGCAGAATGGTTGCCAATAGCACAGTTTTGTTATAATGACAGACAACACTCGGCAACTGGATATTCTCCATTCTGGATGAACTACGGATTCCACCCAAGGAAAGGATTACCAACGCAAGGACAAACGCGTTCCCCCTTCGTAACCCAGTTCCTAGAAGAAATGGAAGAAACTCGTACCAAAGCAGCCGCAGCACTGGAAAAGGCCGCAGCATCGATGAAAAAGCAATACGATAAACATACGAAACCTGCTCGAGAATATAAACCTGGAGATAAAGTCTTTCTCAATACAGAAAATCTGCCGTCCACTGCCAAAATAAAGAAGTTTGATGACAAGTTCGCCGGACCCTTTGAGATAGTTGAAAAGGTCAACGCTGGATCATATCGTCTCAAAATTCCTATGTCATGGAAGGTATACAACGTCTTCAATGAAAGACTCCTAAAGCTGTATTATGAACCTCAGTTCCCCTGTCAGAAAGAAAAGGAAGCTACACGAGCAGAGGAGGCATCCAGAGAACAAGAAACCACTGGAGAATATGAAGTACAATCAATCTTAGACAGCCGAGTCAGTAGTAAAGGTCAGGGACGTTTAGAATATCTGGTAGAATGGAAGGGATATCCTCTGGAAGACGCTACATGGGAACCAGCGGCCAACCTAAAAAACGCGGAAACAATAGTAAAGGAATTCCATCGATGAAAACCGACAGCACCTCGACGGCTCGAAATACCACCTGAAGACTTTCGAAGATATGAAAATCACACGGAACCACGGATACCCAAACGGTTGTATGGTTGGGAGGACGGAAAATTCGAACCGGAATACTTAGAAAACCTCGAGCGAAAGTGGCAGAAGTGGAAGGGGACCCCATTACTAGAGAAAGGAAAACCGGGTGTGTACCGAGAATACTCGCCACCAGTAAAACTGGTTTTAAAGTGAAATCCAGATGGAACAATTTTCAAGGGGACCTCGACTACTTCTACACATACAAAGTGTTCTCGAGGACAAGAACCTTGGAGAGGGGGTGATGTTACGAATCCGAGCTTTTTCTATGGACTTAACGATGAGATATACTCAAATCCCTATTATGAAAGTTGGTCACGGTCTGTGACTCGTAGCAACGGATGAGGTCTGTTCTCTTTGTCTCTCTATTTATCTCTGTTTCGCTCTCTATTTACCTACATGGCTATGCAAAGGCAGTGCGACATGCGTACTACCCATGTCTTCGTTTACATACGTTTACTTTACTCAGTGCCAGTAGTATATAGGTGTAGTAGTTAGAAGGCAATCCCCACTTTCATGGTCGTCTCTGCTCTATCATCATCTTAGCTTTTCCTTGTGTAGGGTTAGCGACCAGAGACTCTGTGTGAGCCTGGGGGTGACTTGCGCCTTCTGACAGTCCCAACCATGTAAGTCACACTTTTCATCACTCTACACACAATATTTTATGTTGGCAGATCCTCAGCATCATGGGCGATCAGGGCTAGAGCATTGGGATAAATTCAGTCAGATCAGCAGCCGATACATGCCGCTTTCGCTAGAACAGTGGCAAAAGGCACTTAGCGTTGTAGACCGTAGTCCGGAAATGCATTTTTCGCAGACTAAACTAACGGACAATGACGGGAAGTATGCATTCCCTGAACCCGGCCTCTTCTGTTCTGGTGACAACCCTAGTCGACGTAATCGATACCTTACCATATGGACTGCCATACACGACATATGCATCTATCGCCTTGCATCCAATGCCTCTAATGTTCAACTACTTTCGAACCAGGACTGGCGTACAATACTTGGTGGGCATGCCCCTAATCCAGGGACCATGGTGGGAGCTGCTCGGCACTCTCTTATGCTTTTATTATCACCAGAGGCGACTGAATTGGGTATTGACATATCTTGTCTCCACAAGCTTGCTGATAGGGAGTTTACGGAATGTGAAGCCCAAGAGAACTTATGGGGAATTTCAGAATTATCATTCCGATTTGAGCTCCTCATACTGGATCGTCGTGCACTTGATCGACGCTTGTTTGAGGGTCGACGTCAAGAACTACACTCGCTGGCACGGGAGGAACTTATATTACGGTGTTTCTACTTCCATTCTGATCAACCTTGTCACCTTGCATCGGCCTCCGTTCAAAATGCTCGTCAGGGTTTGGCATCGCCTAATGCGAGGGACCGTTTACCGTATCTCAATGCCCTGCGTCGGGTAATATTTGACTGGGTCGATTATCCTCAACACCATATAGCACGACTGAATACGCCTACTACCGAGAGCCCTGAGTCTGAAATGTTGCACTACGAATATGCCCTTGCGTGATTCTACACACAAATGTATTTCCGTTACTTCAGCCGGGCCGCCATCATTCCAACGACATTGGTGAATGCTTAGCAACTTATATCCATCATAGTTATTTGGAGACTCTTATATATTAGTTACGCATGCGAATTTATGTTATTTGATCATGTGAGGGGGCTGCTTTGGTTTGGTGAGCTCGCCATCAATTTTTGTGCAGTGGCGCTTTCATTTTGTCCATCATGAAGGCATTCATAACCTTATTTTGTAATTTACAGATGTCAACAGCAACACAACGATGTCTAAAAACATGAGTACTTGAGTTCTCACTACTGTGTGCGCGCCTTTCAATGACATGTTCTGCCAATTCTATCCATCGTGATGTAGGCATTTACTAGAAAATATGAATTTCTAGGTTGAAGAAGAGGAATCGCATTTTGGCGTACAGGAAATGACATGGCCCGAGTGTGAGACTTATGTCAATGAGGCACATAACTTTCACTCGCACAAGTCACATGTCAACTACCAGTTATTCCGACTCACCAACCGCCCTTCAGGATACATTCAGAAATCTTGTTGCCTTGATGCATGTTGTTCGAACTATTAACGGAAGTACAGGCTACCCGTCACTGCCAGATCCCCAAGCTCCACGTCCCGAGGATCTGCCGACTCGTTACTGGGTAATCGACGCTGTGACATCTATTCTCATAATTGAACATGAAGTCCTCGCCGCCGCCTTCTCTACAGATATTCATAGCCTGCTTTCTGGCGGTGTTGTGTGTGCAGCTCCTGGCAAGGTTCAGCAGGATACTTTATTTTCGCCGGAGGGCTTAGCAGATACAGATAAGGGGGTTATATTTGATATCGACAACAAGAACATCGACCTGCAGAGGCTAAACATCGCCGCCGTTGCTAATCCGCGTAAAATAAAAGGGGAAACAAAGGAGGACACTTCTCCTTCAGCAAATAATCCCGGCGGTCTCATTCTTGTTCCCAAAGGCCACAGTTGCTGGCCTATGATTAAGGGGATGAATTATAATAATGGCTGGGAGAAAGTAATTAAAGAGTAAGTCTTCAGTTTGTCATTTGATTCTTTCAGTCTCAAGTCCATATTTAAGGATTGCACCATTAAGTTTTGTGGATCATGCCGAGACAGTATGCTCATATCTCGATGACTACAAGGTGGAGACCGATCTAGGAACCAAAGGGATATGGAGAGGAAATTTTTCAAGTATCTCGTTGCAAGATGCTGGAAAAAAATGTACCAGAGAATTACCAGCTGGTCCTCTCTTGGACTTATCTCCCAGCTGGCGAAAATTCTGTGGAAGACACTAGAGGACATAACAAGCAACGAAACATCAATGTCCCGCCTTACCGATAAGGTTGGGAACTCTCGAGACAGTGGTCTATCAAAGTACCTCTCTGTGTTAAATGAAGCAGACTTCGAAAAAGTAGTAAAACTTGAATATTGTCCAGACGGGGTGAGAATGCCGTCTCTATCTCGCCTTAAGGGTGCCACAACGGATGGAATATACTGCAAAGACACGGCCATCAATTTCCATTACCTTCTTGTTCGCCTCCTTTGTGGTTTTGCAGCGGCATTGACGCGCGTGGCTAAGGCCAGCAGCCATGTGAAGGCGATGGATCCATCAGGCTATACTGAAGTCGCGGTTGCTGTAGCGGATGTCGTTCCTCTTGCCCGAGCGCTATACCTTGTAGCGCATTCCGCAGCCTTGGCTAAGCATCTAGATTTAGTCACCTGTATGAAGGCGGAATTGAGAATGCCGACTACCAATGAGGAAGCGAACTACATGGCAGTTGGTGAAAATTCCGTGGAAGATGTTAAAGAAAATTATAAGCATCATGGATGTTAGTAACTTGTACTGTGTCAGATTAGTGGGGCACAGGTACCGCCAATCAGACGTTTTTTATTGTCAAAATTGCTCAACCCCTTACAGGCAGGCGCGTAGCGCATTCCATATTTAGTCAGCGGCTCGCAGAGTCCGATGGAAAGTCGTTCTGTAGGCCATCATCCCGGGTGGCGCAAATCAAATTCGTATCTTTAGGGTTTCGGATTGCAACCTACTCTTGTGCTATTACTGAGGCCTAGGCGTTGGACATCTGCATGCACACCAGGCCATCTCTATTTCTGAAAGTTTGATATCCTTGGCGAGACGAGAGGCGCAGATAATGGTCAAAACGTGGACCAAGAGGTAGGCAGCATCTCTGAGCATGAATCAAATGTAGACTGTCAGTTTGGATAGATACTATTTCATGGATAGGGTACAGGCACGAGGATGCGTCCATCCTATCTGTAATGTGTGTATACGTTTCTCCGTTCATGCGTTACTTATGCCGATTCAAGATCGTGCTACCCATTCGTCAGAGTTGCCACGCAGGAACTGTCAGGAGTTAGACTTTATGTCACTCCCAAGGGTTAGACTCTCGGGTCACCCTTTCACAACCGAACACACACATTGTGGACGCACACTAGTGACTTGCGCTATGTGGACCTGTTCTCTTGTCAAGTGGATGGGCCAACGATATCATGAGGGCGGCTGTATTGTCGGCAACCATGGTGCGATATCTAAAAATGTGAGTTCTTGTCTCCACAACTCACTGTCATTTTGCTAATTTTATCTCCTCATAAACATAATGCACGAGTGGTTGAAATACAAACGGTATGGATGAAAGGACTGGAAGTGATGTACCTATAGGCATGTTGTATGGTTCCCAAAGACGACGACTCATAGCTAATTGCATGGTAGAGTGAACTTATTGACTCAGAAATGAGGCTCGTCCTAACCCTGCAGATTTCAGTCTACTTATGTAAATGGCGAGATAAATTGAATGCCGTACGATTGTGACACACTGAGATGACTCATCGTGGTGAATTTATTAACGTTAATTTGGTCTTTCACGTCTCTATCCTTGCACTCCAAGGTGCCAGGCCATTGACCTGAAAGACACGCAGCTCTAGTTATCCTTTATCACACGTATGCCGCGGCCTCATAATGGACTCCTCAGAGTCAGCTTGGTTTCAAGCCTGCATTTGTGGATGAATCTTCTCGACCCCCCAAGCATACTCTTACCACAGGCGTAGTTGTCTGAAGACAAAGAGATGACTGTCAGATGCGCTTGCAAAGGCTAAAGAGCCCTGGCATGCGAAGAAGTATCGAAAAACCTACCAGAGTCAAGCTGTGCAGAGCTCTTCGAACCAAACTGAGTCGCTCACTGAACGGCTATCAAGTGACGATTTCCCATTACTAGCCCGTCCACAGGTTGGGAATTATACTCACTCTGTTTTAACACTTATGAATGTTTCCTTAGAATGTAGAGATGTCGTTGGTTGTGGACCATGAAGACCTAGATCGGTCCCTGGTTGCTCTTTCCTCGACATCTTCACAGGTGTTATCTGAGCGTGTGCAAGTGGAGCTCGATATACCTCAGGTTCTACGGCGACAGCCTTTAACTCATCTATTCCAAGTTGGCGCACCTCAGTGGCCGCTTCGACAACCCCTAGAGCATTTACTTCAAGTCAGGAAGGTCGTCAGCTTGCCAGAGCGCACCAGCTTTGGGCTCTTTCAACAATCTCGTACGGCTTGCTTCCTGTTATGTAATCCTATCTGGGAGGTATCTCCCAATGGCCCAGTAATCGCATCCTCCAACGCCACTCCCTCCCTTTCAGTTGACAGGTACCACCCATATCCAAACCAATCATCATTTTTACTGGGAGAGTGGTACTGGAATGACGGTGAAAAGAAATCACAGTCAGGCTTCCAAAAACTACTGAAGATAATTGGGCATCCCACCTTCCGTCCAGAACATGTTATGGCCAAGAATTGGCAACTTATTGATGCCCAGCTGAGCGGGGGATGGCTTGAGGGCCTGAATGGTGAGGACAACTGGGAAGACGGACAGAATGATGGAGATTGGATCAAAATGCCAATCAAGATCAGCGTCCCTTTTCACAAACAAACATCACATCCAGGACAACAGGACTTCAACGTAGGAGTCCTTCATCACCACGAGTTGACATCCGTGATTAGAGAGAGGATAGCCCGACCTCTCACCAACTCTCATCTTTGTTTTGAACCTTATAAAAATTTTTGGCAGCCAAATAACACTACTGAACCGGTCCGAGTCTACGGAGAACTCTACACGTCAGAAGCGTTTCTTGAGGCTCACCGCGTGCTGCAGGATTCTCCGGGAGAACCAGGATGCGAATTTCAACGGGTTGTACTAGGCCTTATGTTTGCCTCCGACAGCACTCAACTGACGGATTTCAGCGCCGCTAAATTATGGCCTATCTATCTCACCATCGGAAATGAATCAAAAGACCATAGATTCCCTCGTCAGGCATTTGAGCATATTGCTTATTTAGAAACGGCACGCGAAGTTTCTTGAGTTTATATTACATAGCTGATGAATTTCGTTGAATGATAGCTCCCCGAAACTTTCAAAACATTCGCAGCGGAAAATATTGGCCGAAAGGGACCTAACTCCGCCTTCTTGACGCATTGCCATCGAGAAGTGTATCACGCTCAATGGGCGATCATTCTTGACAACGACTTTCTCCAAGTGTATGAACATGGAATGGTAATCAAATGCAGTGATGGCGTCAAGCGCCGCTTTTACCCCCGGATATTTACTTATTCTGCAGATTATCCTGAGAAGTAATTATTTCCCTCGCGGACACTGGCATGGATTCATGATAGTTGTCATAGGATACTTCTAGCTGGCATCCGAAATATCGGTCGATGCCCTTGTCCTCGTTGTCTCATTCCGTTGGATCGTGTATCGAATATGGGAATGCGTCGAGACATGGCTCAGCGTGTGTCTCTCGCGCGGGTCGATGATCTGGAACGGCGTAGTCATATCAAGGTTGCGCGCGAGATTGTATATGAAAAGAATTATAAGATAGATAGCAAAGCAGTAGAGGACCTTCTACGACGCGACTCTCTGGTTCCCGCAGCGGTAGGT
>QFEO01000015.1:0-10436 GCA_003316615.1 Amanita pseudoporphyria
ATCGCTCATTGACGCCACGGACGCCACTATCAGTACCTCATCAAGTGGCGCGGATATGACAGTTCTAATAATACTTGGGAACCTGAGCCCAATCTTACAAATGCGGAAAACCTCCTTCATGAATATAAAAGAAGAAAGAAACTCACCAACTGAACTTCATTCCTTACTCCCACATGTCTTTCAATGAACAATTCGGACGCTACCTCCCAACCTTCACCCGACTCTCCAATTCTATCCCAACTGGAACTGGATCTGGAGAATCTCTTGTCCCCAGCCCAGCGCACACAGATATGGATTATGATGAAGAACGGGATCCTCAGGACTATATCTTCGCCAGTCCTGCCCCATCTGAGGATTGCACCCAACGAACGGATACCACAGATCCTAACTCCCCAGCAGATGCACGCTCTGAGCCGCTACCATCAGTATTTGGCAGTACGTCACGAGCTGGTGCTGTTAGTCAGGGAAGGACTCTCTCTAGTCGACAGAGCTATTCGGCTCTCTCAGAATCAGCTTCTCAGTTACAGAGACCAGATACGCCTATCCCGACTGGTCCCGAAACTTCTGGACCCTTTACAGAAGTTAGTAACCTCCCTCCGTACTCTGGACCGATCTCAACCAATATGGATGTAATTCCAATTCCGTTCGCCGCTTCCTATTCCTCATTTGAAAGTCTCAAGACCCGCGTCTCCACTACCCTCGACTTAGCTAAAGCTACCATCCCACCAGGGATGTGCGACATCATCACCTCCATCTGGTTCCTCACCGTTAACCATGAGTTCTGCGTTGCCCTCATAGATCTCGCCGCCTCGGACTGGAACTTCACCGCTGTCCATCTCCTAGAGGCTATCGCCAACCTTAATGCTACGCAATGGCATGAGGATATGACATGCAACATTATCATGAACCAATACATCGTCGACCTCCTTTACAGGGTAATAAACTCGGATGTTGAAAAATACATCCAACCGGCTTTAAACGCTCTAGCTACAGGAAAGATCAAGATCATTCCCCCGGTTCTAGATCGCGCGCTTTTTCTTATACACTACGGATGGACCACAACCCCTCACAAGACCCCGGATCGAATGCAAGCAGTTAGGCTTATGGAAGACACTTCAGATATCGCCGAGGATATCCAATTCCATGCCTCACGTATCGTGCAGCTCACAAAACAACAGCATGTACACGCACAAACAGTTTTTCCACTGGATTCCAGCTCTATCCCAGTACCAGCGGCAGACTCGACCAGGTCCTTTGCCCTACAAAGAGTTATTACGGAACTGGCCAGCAGGCACTCGCTGAAATCCGCAACCCCCATTATCAGCCCGTTCCCTCCAGCGCCCACTCCCTCTTCCACTAACACCGCTCCAGGCAAATATACCACACCTTATCAAAGAGTCCCTCGTCTCCGCCGAGGAGTTTGTTTGATCTGCAATGCTAGAACGCACGAAACAATGGCACATGATGCTGCAATTGCTTCAACAATAACCACGATCCCACAGCCACCCCCTACTCCGGTTAAGACTAGAAAAGGAAAGAAGAAGGTCTCGGTTACTCCCCCTTCTCCCACCTTGACTATTGTCAACAACATCTCCCGGAACGTTCCTATTCCGAAAGGAGCCATGGGTATGACCACCGAGGACGCATTAGAACATAATAGAAAAGTGGCAGCAATAAAGAAACCGAAGCCCGCCTACCGACCGAGACGACGAAAGATGACTCAACATGAAGTCACGATAGAAGAAGACGCGCTCCACACCGACTGAACTGGTTATGGAGACCTTGACGACGCTGGCTTCGCCAACATCACAGGAGAGCCCTACGGGGATTTTTATTAAATCATGCACGCCCCTCCGAATCGTTTCCGGATACATGGACAAATCATTTTCAATGGGAATCAAAATTCCCTCACGTATGTTCCAAACTATAAAAAAATCTATGTATAAGATATAAATTTTACAAAAATATGTGTTTGAAATAGGGACATTTCAACTTAGCGAAGAGCTAATGTTACAATTAAACGTCTTTACAGTAACGATTTTACGATATGTTTTCATTTTTCTCATGATACACTTGTTTACGTTGTTCGTTAACATTCTGGATAAGACCGGACTTCTATTTTTGCTTTACTATGACATCACTTCAGTCATATGATCCTTCCATCATATTCCTTTCGTTTCCATTATCAACGAACATAGTAACACATATATACAAACACATACATACTCCGAGTAGTATATAAACGGCATGTACTAGCAGTAGTACCTTAAGTTTAATCTATTCGTTTCAAGCTCACATCTGATCCTGAGTTCCGATCAACTCTTATCAGTTCCCTGAGCGCCTCTCAAGTGATCTTAGTCACTCAGCTCCTAATCCTCGCATTAGTCTTAGTCGCAGCGCTTCTTGACGAGTGGGCTTGTTGTCACAGTTCATCCCTATTGCAGGGAACTTCTTGACCAGGCATACTAAGTTCGCTTAGCGGTAACAATACTGGAATCAAGGCAGATGGAATGAAGCAGAAAAACTAGATCTGCATGTGATGGAGACAAGCAAGGCAATACTTGGGGCAGACCATCCACATACTCTTACTAGTATGTCCAATCTGGCATTTACATACAGGAATCGAGGCAGATGGAATGAAGCAGAAAAACTACAACTGCATGTGATGGAGACAAGGAAGGCAATACTTGGGGTAGACCATCCAGATACTCTCACTAGTATGGCCAATCTGGCATCCACATACATGAATCAAGGCGGATGGAATGAAGCAGAAAAACTACAACTGCATGTGATGGAGACAAGCAAGGCAATACTTGGGGCAGACCATCCATATACTCTTACTAGTATGTCCAATCTGGCATCCAAATACTGGAATCAAGGCAGATGGAATGAAGCAGAAAAACTACAACTGCATGTGATGGAGACAAGGAAGGCAATACTTGGGGTGGATCATCCTGATACTCTCACTAGTATGGCCAATCTGGTATCCACACACAGGAATCAAGGCAGATTAGATGGAGCAGAAAAATTAGATGCACAAGCAAGGGAGGCAAGGAAGAGAAAAGTAGAGCCTAACCATCCAGACACCCTCAGCAGCTTAGCTGATCAAGTAGTCACACATAATAATGACTTACACAGATCACCCACTACTACTGAGTCCATGGAACAGTCAATTGAACCCCAATATTTGGTGACTTTACAATCAGGACAGGAGCTACAGGAATTGCAAGATCTCTCTCAGCAAGACAGACCAGAAGTGGTAAGCTCTATTCATTCTTTTGTTCTTGGAATAGTCAAGTAACTTTAATAGTCTAATCCAGCTAGTAGTACAAATAACCAATGTCTAGCCAGTACTTCCCAAAACAAACCCAAACCAAAGTTGTTCTCCAGAATAAAGAAAGGAATTGCTAAGAAATGTAAAATCTTTTTTGATTCCTCCTGATTGTATACTGTATATACATTGAATGGTGATTGTGTTGTTGTATGTGTTGTTTATGTATGCTTTAATAAGAATCTTTGTATTCAGGGAATACCATAAGGCATAATTGTGACTTCAACCTTCATGCAGCCTACTCTCAGACCCTCCAGCTTCACACCCAGATTCCATTCCATATTAGCTGATGTGTGATGACAGCCATATCAAGCTTGGCCTTGATAATTTTGACCTACAATAGTTCTTAGCCAGTGACAGCTCAGGATGTTGATGAGAGGTGTCTTGCCAAGACCACACTCACCTGCATAGACATGTCAGACAAAAGAACATGCAAACACAAATTGGGGTGAGTCACCAACAACCATGAGGGTGAAATGCACCCCCACTTTGGGATGATTTTGTGCCTCTATTATTTTGTCAGCACCTGTCTGTAAATGCCATCAGTAGTTAGAACAGGGGAAGCCATTAGCAAAGGGAACAATGTGTTGGCAGTGGATGTTACACTGGTGAGGAGACTAGTGGTAATGGTCTCAGTTGTGACAGAAACAACTTGCATTAATGTGCACTACCTAGTGGTAATGCCATAGTAGTATTAGTATACAGTGGGTCAAAAAACTGTCCCAATGTTTGTGTGTTTTGGGAAGATTGGCATGGTGTGAGGTAATGACATCAGCAAGAAATCTGAAATAATTACATGGTATGCTCTGACATGATGGCTACCTGTCAATAAAAAAATCATGTGATTCTGATCAAAATTGATTTCATAACAAATAAAATAAAATAATCAATCATTGGGGCAGTTTTTTAACCCTGGAACAATTCTTTGATTTTGGATGCTACACACCAATACAAGGCAGGGGTGGGTTATGTAAACCATACATAATGTTATGTGACCTTATTTGCATCAGTTTGGCATGTTAAACTTGGTCCATTCATCTTCTTCATCTCAACTTAGTGAAGAGCTAATGTTACAACACATCTGCATTATTGACAATTGTTTGTTACAGTCAACATGATCATGTGATAAGTCATTCATTTATCTTATCTACCTTGACATCCCACTATCATTAATGTTTACAATTACTTCATAGATAAAGTCTTATCTAGCTTACTGTCATTTACATGATCATTACCAGACGTACTTACTGTATGTACAGTGACTCACAAAAGTGTCCAAATGTTTTGCACTTTTTGATTGTTTGCTAAATAACTTAAAAGCAACAACAAATATAAACAAAGTGTTGGTGTATAAAAGATAGTGTTGAAGCTTGGCTTTGTATCAAAAAAAGAATTAGCTAATTCTGAGTAATATTCATGGAGTTATATATATTCTAATCTAATGACTCATTGGGACACTTTTGTGAGGGGGTATCAAAAATATAGTAATTGTAATTCTAGTACTTGGTATGACCTCCCTTGGCCTTAATAATTTCTTCTAATCTTCTAGGCATACTTTCAATCAAATTCTGACACACCTCTGGTGGTATATTATTCCACACTTCCACCACTCTCTCCCACACTTCCCAAACCCCCATTGGTGCTGTTGGATACTTGGCTAGCTCTCTCCTGAGGTGAACCCATTGATGTTCAATTGGGCTAATGTCTGGAGACTGCAGGCCAGTCCAGGAGAGTGATATTGTTGTCCTCCATCCATTTCTTGGCCTTCTTTGAGGTGTGCTTGGGGTCATTATCCTGCTGAAAAATCACCTCCTCTCCAGAAATTCCACTCTCCTTCAGGCTAGGTAGCATGTGGTCCTCCAAAATAGACACATACTGGTCAGCATTCATCTTCCCCTCAACCTCTGCAAGATGCCCCACTCCATTCCATCCCATACACCCCCATACCATAATGTTTCCTCCACCATACTTGACTGTTCCCTGTACCTCTCTCTGAATCAATCCCTCTCCCTTCTCTTTCCAAACCCACTGCCTTCCATCTGACCCAAACCTGTTAATTTTGGTCTCATCTGACCAAATGACCCTCTTCCAGTCATCCACAGTCCACTCCCTATACTTCTGGGCAAAGACCAACCTTGCCTTCCTATGCCTTGCACAAAGCAAGGGCTTTTTCTTCTTCACCACAGCCTTGAATGAGTTCTTCCTGAGGATCCTTCTGACTGTTTCTGAGGAGACAGGAGTAGAGATGATGGTGCTGATGTGTTTGGCAGCCTGGACAGCATTAGCAGCCTTGCCAGTGGTGATTTGTGTAAGGATAGCCCTCTGGTCAGTGGCAGAAAGCTTGGAAGGGTGGCCAGTAGGGGGGGTCTGGTGATTGGGAAGGAGATTTTGAAGTGTCCTAGAGACAGTAGACTTGCCAATACCAAGTTTAGAGGCAATGTGATGAGTGGATATGCCATTAGAGGCCAGAGAAAGGATATTTTCCTTTTGAGCAGAGGAGATGGGGTGCATTGGAAATTATGAAGTGCTGAAATGATTAGCATTGATTATATAGTTTTAATTCAGGTACAAATTAAGGTACCATCACTATAGTTACCATCTGTCAAAGTTTGACAGCAATAGAATTGGTGGAGCATCAGATTCTGATGTTTTCTGATGCCACTCACAAAAGTGTCCCAATGAGGCATCATATTAAATTACATATATCTCTATGTTTAGTAATCAGAATTACATCATTCTTTTTTTGTTGCATAGCCACAATGCTGTACTATGTTTGATACACCAACACTTTGTTTATATTTGTTGTTTATATTCTGTTATTTAGCCAACATTCACAAAGTGTGAAACATTGGGACACTTTTGTGAGTCACTGTATAACATAACATTTTTGTTATACTGATACATATAACTGTTGTTACATGTTATATCATTTACTTAAACTTAGTTGATACTTTGTTAGTAGCACACTAAGTTTAATCTATTAGTTCAACATTCACATCTGATCCTGAGATTGATCATCAACTCTTATCAGTTCCCTGAATGCCTCTCAAGTGGCCTTAGTCACTCAGTCTCTAATCCTTGATTAGTCTTGATCAAATGTTATTTGATGAGTGGGCTCATTGTCTTAGTTCATCCCCACTGCAGGGAACTTCTTGATCAAGCATACTAAGTTCACTTAGCAGTAACAGCCTCAGAGAAGAAATAATGGCAACTCATCATTCATGGGGGCACCCCAGTGTAGCAAAATCACTAGAACTAATAACACAAGGATTCTGGTGGTGAAAATTGAAAGGAGACTTGGACACATTTGTCAAAGGTTGTCAGACTTGTCAGGTAGCAAAACCAGATAGACAACTGCAAGTAGCACCATTGAATCCAAATGAAATACCAGATGCACCATGGGAAGTAATATCCATGGATTTGATAGGACTACTACCCAACTCAAAGGGCTGTGATATGATATTTGTGGTGGTAGATTATTTAACCAAGATGGTGTACTTCCTACCAACACATGGAGCATTAACATCACAAGGAGTAGCAGTGTTGTTCAGAGACCACATCTTCAGGAACCATGGGATACCTAAAAAAATCATCAGTGACTGAGGACTGCAGTTCATATCAAACTTTATGATGGAATTCTACTGGATGCTAGGAATTAAAGGAAATCTGTCAATGGCATATCATCCACAGATGGATGGACAAACTGAGCACATTAATCAAGAAGTCAAAACCTTCCTCACCATGTTTGTGGACCACAAAAAGGTCAATTGGGCAGAATGGCTACCAATTGTGCAGTTCTGCTATAATGACAGACAGCAGATACTCTCCATTCTGGATGAACTATGGATATCATCCATGGAAAGGGCTACCAGTTCAAGGACAAGTGCAATCACCATTTGTCACACACTTCATAGAGGAAATGATGGACACTAGAGAAAAGGCATCCAAAGCCCTGGACAAAGTGGCAGCTTCAATGAAGAAACAGTATGACAAACACATGCATCCATCTAGAGAATGCAAACCAGGAGATAAAGTCTATCTTAACATGGAAAATTTATCATCCATGGCTAAGATCAAGAAGTTTGATGACAAGTTTGCCAGGCCATTTGAGGTTGTAGAAAAAGTCAATGCTGGATCATATTGTCTCAAGATTCCCATGTCATGGAAGGTTTACAATGTCTTCAATGAGCAACTTCTTAAACCATATTGTGAACCTCAATTTCCTCATCAAAAAGAAAAAGAAAAGGAGCATACAAAGAAGGTTGCACAAGAACAAGAAACCACAGGTGAATATGAGGTACAATCCATATTGGACAGTTGCATTAGTAGTAAAGGATGAGGTTGACTGGAATATTTGGTCAAATGGAAAGGCTATCCACTAGAGGATGCCACTTGGGAACTGGCTGCTAACCTGAAGAATTTGGAAATGTTTGTTAAAGAGTTTCACAAATGGAAACCTGCTGTGCCCCAAAGGGTCAATCTAACAGAGCTGGACTTACAAGAATCATACAGAACTAAAGTACCAAAGAAGCTCTTTGGCTGGGGAGGTGGGAAGTTTGAGCTGGAATATTTAGAAAAATTCAAACACAATTGGCAAAAATGGAAAGGAACACCCTTGCTAGAGAAAGGACATCCTGGAGTATATAAAACACCAGAACAAAAGGTAACATTAGTATTAAAGCAGAACCCAGACAGATCCATATGGACAGGATGACCATCCACAAATACCTGCTCAAGATGTTCTTGAGGACAAGAACCTTAGAGAGGGGGTGATGTTACAAACCATGACATTTCTTACAGACTCCACAGTGGATTCTACTCTAATCCTCATTATGGCAGTTGGTCACAAGCTGTGACATGCAGCTTAGGATGAGCACCTGTGGTTCCCACAGTTTGAGCCTTATATTAGTGGATTCAGGTCACATTCATCCACTAATATAAGGCTCAAATAAGTTAATCCTCATGTACCAGCATTAAATATGACCCCAAAGAGGGTCAGATAGGGACTTAAAATTGTTTTAGGGCAGTACCCCTGGCCCAGCATGAGTCTGGCATCAAATATGTCCACATATCTCCCACAGTCCACATTCTGTCACCTTCCTGTCAACCCCTTTCCAAATCAGGTAACTTGCTCAATATTGCAGCCCTGGGGTTGATATGGGTCTCATTTGAAAGCTCCCTTCACCACAAATTCATCTAATCTACATTCATCACTGACCAAATAAGCACAAACAATTACTTTACACAATATGGGCTTCATTAGAAAGCACTTTTTCAGTGCTTTCAATGTGTATTAGGTAACTTCCCAACTTGGCAAGGTTTTTCTCATGTCCTCTATGAGACAATATGGTCCTTCAAGTTTGAGAGCATTTTTGAGTGTCATTTCATTGGCAGTACATCTGTTAGATTTGTCTCACATTCCAACTACCTTTGATGAATAGATCCAATATTGACATCAACATAGATTCAGCATGCATTAGGTAATATGATAATATCCCTGTCTGGCAGGCAGCAACTTGTGGTGCCATCATGATTTCAGTGGGAAAATATCTGATACATATCACTCTCACTTGAGGGTATGGGCCACCAAGTGGCAAATCCAAGGCCAAATTACATGCAGCAGGGTATATTTGTGCATGTTGATGATTGGCAAATGCTGGTCTCTTAGATTCTCATTACAAAATCCCATGGGGCTGGCCCAATATAAGACTGAAACCTCCTTTCAGTCAGCCTTGGAACAATCCCAACTAACATTATTAACTAAGTTTTTCTTGTGGCAGAATACCTAATTCAGCCTTTCTGTTATCACTGGCAAACATTTCATGTGTCCTAATATAGAGCCAATTTCAATCATCTCATTAAGTAATGATGATGGATATAAAATAAACAGGTTCATTTGACAGTCATCTTTTCCTTAGCCCAGTTCAATGGATCCTCAACATGGCAGCATCAGACACTATGAAGGTATATCCAAGAAGACACTCATTCACAGAAGCCAACAAAGCATTCACCAAAACACTATTTTTTCAGCTGCAAATCAAGAGAAGCACATGCTGGTGAATGAGGCAAAGTGGCACGTGGCTATCAGAGGTATCTAGATGATGAAGGACTGAGTTGTATGTGTGCTAATGGTAATAGAAATGGATGCAGATGACCAGTGAGCCATGGCACAGATGGACATTGATTTAGTTGGCTGTGCAGACAATTTTGATGCTGTAGTTGATTTCCAACCACTTGACAAACTTTCTATCAACACTAGCCATGAAGGTGGTGAATACAAAGTTTTCATGGATCTAGCAAATGATATTGCACTTGCTATGGGATAGTAAGCATAAATATTTTCATATTAGTCATTTCTGATAGCTTTTGCAGCAAGTGGATAGATAGTTGAATGCAATGTGATTGTTTGGATCTAGAAACAAGTAACTGGAATATCCAGATCCAAGAGCTCACAGACACATACTTGGACTTTCAACATCAAGCTGGTGAAAATTTGCAGCCAGCTGACACCACACCTGTCAAGGAAGACATGATGGAATCTATACAGGCTATTGACTTATTTTGTGAGTCTGGATTGCCTCATCTGTACAAAGTCACTCTTTAACTTTTACAGTCTGCAAAAAGGAGCTCTTTAACTTTTACAGTCTGCAAAAAGGAGCTCTTTACACTCCCCCCCCCTATTCCACATGGAATCCATGCAGAATCTGCGGAATCCACAGGTAGCAACATGCCCTGTGCATTCTGCATGGATTCCATGTGGAATTTCTGTGGAATGGCTGCACAGAATGCTACATTTGGCAGTTGTGACTGTCACACACAACACACCACTGTCTGCCACCATCAACCACCACCACTGCCACCCATCATTTACCAACATCATGGTCAATACCAGAGTGACCATTATGACCTCACCACCAAAGTCATGAAGCAGCCACAAGCGCACCCTGTCATCAACATCAGAATGGTCGACAAAGAAGAAGTGTGCAATAACAGATGCTTTGGAACTAGTCAAGAAGCAGGCAGTGCTGTTACAAATGGCTCTTGTACACACTCATTTGGTTACATTTATGGATACATCGCTTCATATGATCCATATCCCACGCTC
>QFEO01000016.1:0-14470 GCA_003316615.1 Amanita pseudoporphyria
GCCATACACAATGCAAATACAGGTCGGCCACCACATCCGTTTCCACCATCACTATTGAATGTACCCAGCTCAGACGATGAACCATTTCCCTCAGAACCCCGCGGTGACCACCCAACAACACAGAGTCCAGTTCAAACGCCAGCCGACCAGATACCAATTCAAACCCAGCAAGAATGGCCTTCCACAGCTCCGCGGGATGGGTTAACTCCAGATAGCCCGGCTTCTCAAGTGGAGCCTGAAGCCTTGAGTCCAGTCTCACGTCGGCGATTACATAAACGTTTATATATGCGACGCAAGCGTGCCGAGCAGTCGGGAAGGGAGGTGAACTTCACGCCCACCAAGCTACGACCAGGCCGGGAGACAACAGGCAGTCCGACGGCCAGGACACCAAGGCGGAAAATTTATAATACGAAGAAACGCAGGGCAGAGGCGGCTGGCCTGCTTACCGAGGAAGTGTTTTAAGATTATAACTTTGTTTATATCTAATGCGCCGATGAATATCAGACCCGAACAAAAGGCAGCCAAAAAACATTCCAAAGGCGGACTGACGAAGCCTTACAAGATTCGTCAGGAGCTTGCAGAACAGCAGATCGATCTCTGTGAACTGCAACGGACTGGTTTGGACTTTTTCCGCCTTTCCGTGTTAAGTCATTTAATGGAGTCGGTTAAATATTCGGAACGGTCGTAGCGGTTTCTGATATCTCCATAGGTTATACAAGTCAGGCTACGAGCAAGCTGGAGCACACGCCACGGCGTCTATCTCTGCCGATACCATTCGTCTGCTTAAGTCTATTATAATTGATTTCGTGACGGAAGTCATGTATCGCGCCATTGTTCTCAAGAACCAAGAAGTTGGACGGAAAGGCGAAATCAAAGCTTGGCGGGGCCAACAGAAAGAGGTGATTTGTAAACGTTCTTGGCGTGATGGCCCTTATCGTTCTCCCAGATACCATCGGACGTTATTCTGTCTTGCTTGGAAATGATGGGCTTCGAGAATCTAAATAAAGAGACATATTTTGAGCGATTGCTGGAAGATCAATCAGTTTCTGATGCATCGTCAACCGAGGCCGAAGAATTCGAAGCTACCGACGACAGCGACGTTAACGCGTCGACGCACCGTGTACCCAGGACGTTACCAGTCAGCGTCCTGGCAGCCCAAGACATGACTTTCTTATCCATGATCGAAGACTATAAGGACATCACGTCCCTCATGCAAGTGGAAACGGACGAGACGAGTTTGCAAAGAGAGCTAGATGAGGAGGAAGAGTTGGACCGGCTTGACAAGGCGCCGATACAACAGAATGAAGCAGAACTATGGAAAGAGCTCGTGTAATCCCAGAATACAGCCCCCTACATACATGTACTATCAATTCTAGCCTGTTTTGACAGCATCACAGTTTTGTCTTTGTCATTGTGCTGTCATCTTCCTTCATTCGGACAATTGCTTTGCCCCATGTTTGCCTTCCTTCGATTGCCATTAAGCCATCCGTGACATGCTCCAGCGAATAAATTTTGTCGTATAATATCGGGTGGAGTTTTCCTAATGCCAATAGACTATAACCACTCATTTTAGCTTACACAGAGTATTGCGAATGGACAAACACGTACGAGAAGAGTTCATCCCAAACGACGGGTATCCTCCCAGCCTCACGATCTATGACAACGGTCAAGCCTGTTTCCAAAAATGATCCAGTCGTTGCTCACGAATGTACAATCCCCAGTGTAGACCTACAATGGAAATGTTCTTCAACAAGACAAGGTTCATCGAAACCTAACCGCAGATGAGTAACATATTCATGCACTTTTTACTAACTGGAATCACACGCCTTTTCAATGTTACCGCCTGCAAATCCAATAACGAGCGCCCGACCTTTCCATCCAATGCATTTAAGTGAATCTGCTTTGGTATGAGACCCAGGGATGATCGGTGATCGATGACGTAATAGTAAAGGTACTTGCCGTTAATCATTCCCACGGGATCATAAATAACATCCACGCCTTTGTTGTTTGTGAGGCGCAATACCTCTTTCTGCCAGCCTGGTGTACTGTAATTCACGGCGTGATCAGCTCCTGCGAGCCGGCAAGCTATGTCCATCTTTGCTTGCGAACCGGCTGCCGCAATTACTTTGGCACCAAGAGCTGTGATGAAAGGGAGAATAAGTGGCGTCTCCCACAGAATAGGGGTTAATTACCTTTAGCAATTTGGACAGCGGCGATTCCAACACCGCCCGCTGCGGCAGTGACGAGGATCCATTCACCTTTAGTAGACGGTCATCAGAACTTTATGTACCTCAAGACTGCAAAAAACCGTACCAGGTTTCAGATTGGCCCTTCCGGTCAACGCTTCGTAACTAGTGGGCCATGTTACATTCAAACCTAGGCAAACCCGTTAAACCCATTGCGTTTAGAATTATCAGTCCTGCTTACCGGCACCTTGGTCAAAATTCAGAGCGTTGGGCAATGGTAACACTCCCTTCCAATCGACTGCGACCTTATCGGCGAAACAGCCCGACGCAAAACCGAACACTCGATCCCCTGGTTTGTAAGGACAACCTTCTGGTATGGGCGATTGGCGAGACACCCTGCCTGAGAACTCCGCACCGAGCACGAAAGGAAGTGGCGGCGTGTGTTGGTACTTCCCCTGCGCTTGTAAGATCTAAGAGGTCGTTCAGGAAACTAGCACCACATTTTGCATGGAAAATATTACATCAAAAAAATTAAGGCCTGCGCTGTAAACGTCCACTAGCATTTGGTGGGGTTCTATCTTCGGTTCTGGTGCATCGTAGGCCAGTGGAATTTTCGAAGGATGCGCCAATTCTTTCACAAGGAGGGCTCGCATATCCTTCTTGAAGTTCGTGGGAATGTCTCAGCTACTACTTATCGCTCCGGCTACCGGGATGGTCAAACCGGGTGTAAAGAACGAGCACCACGAGAATTCGTAAACTAGTAGCTTCCTTTCACTTGAATTTTCGATGAGATTTCGTGGAGGACGTCTTTAAATTCAATGGTATTCGGGACCTCGACGCCCATCAACGCTGTCACTGTCAACCGTAACCTTATCAAGGGTGCCTTCCCCTTAAGGTTTAGTAGAACCCGGGCGTCAACATGTCAACCTGGGGGTACAATAGCAAGGGTGCATCGTCTCCACACCCGCCCGATTTAGTAGTGGGTGTGGGCCATAGATCTGGATAAACTTTCAGATACCCACAGGTGTTCACAAACTAGACTGCTGGCAGCATAACAATTACTGCAGCTAATTATCCATTCCATTATGTCAATAGCTGTTGATGTATCTCTCGACGTGCTAGAATACCTACTAGCGCAACATCATGTACGACGAATCGGGGTCAGACTATGGCACGGAGGCAGTGAAGCAGCGACCGAATCTACAGGAGTACAAAATCCTGCGCCGACAGAGCGAATGTTCAACGTCATTCACGGATGGGTTGGTTCCTTCCCTGACGCCATGGAAGAACAGTTTGAATCATTAAGTTGACGCTATGTGTTCCGTCGGACAGGTTGTAGTCCGTATCTGTCATGGCAACAGGATGTGTCGTGGACGTTGATTTAGTATGTACTATGCGGGAAGTGCTTGTGACATATGGTGGGTGGGACCGGGGCAGGTATTCTCGAGTTGTACTGCCGCAGGAAGGTGATGGACGGTGGCGGCGTCAAACTAGAGGATCAACACACGGAACTTATCCTCTCCGTTACAGGGACACAAATCGATACCCTCATTTCTATTCTCACGTTATGCTCGGTCCCTGCACCGCAACAAACCATTGCTACCATGGTTGACCAACTACTAAAACCTGGTGGTCAGCTACTGTTTTATGAACAGTGTCGGTGTTGGTTCGGTGGTCACCGAAACGATGTCAGACAGGACAGGTTGAGCTGCGGGTTGCATAAGATCACGCCCGTCCAGGTCCTCTCCGACCCGCGCGTCACGTGTCACGCACTTACCCTAACGAAACTCGAATTCTACGTAAACTCGACCGCAACTTGGAAGAGACAATCGCTTAAACTGCTGAAACTATGACCCCCAAAGATGATGGAGTAGTTTCGTACTTAATAACCACATACAGAATTATTGTAATTCCCTACTTCACTGGATTAACGCAGTCGCCGGTACTGAATATGAATGATCAATTGAATTAGCTGACTACATAATTTTACAGTGTTTCTACATCTATTCGCGTCCAGTACATATGCTAGGTGCGAGATTATGTTCGTTTAACTGAATGCAAATCCTTCCCCTCCCTCATTAATGGCCAGTAACAACCGCTGACGAAGCATCTCATATGATGTGTACTGCGGCAGGTCAATTTGGTTGAAGCCTGTTGGTTTCGTTAGACTCGACATCCTTCCCAAGTGTTCAGATTACTTACAAGTGTGAGCCTGGGGTAATCTATCAGGTTCCCCATAAGCACGGTGAATAGAAAATCGCTGAACGCCTTGTACGCCTTGCAGATCGACGAATCCATTCAGAGGTACTCGTGAAGTGCCTGTAGCGAAGCTCAATACTTTGGCTCGCTCGTCGCGGGTAAATGATTTAAGAGCACGCCACCACCAAACGATGTTCGGATCTGAACTTGTGTAACCATTGTATTCGGTGGCAGCCCTCCATTCATCGACATCGATATCTGGCGTCCCAGAGATCAAAAGTTCGAGTTCTTGCTCGTTGAACTGAGACAATGTGAGCGAATAGCCAATTTATAAAAAGCTAGCACGAACAATGGTAATAAGATCTTTGGGAATGATCTCATAAAATCCTTCTGATAGACTCTCGATTTGCTCTTTGATTGACGAGAATAGGCGATACTGCGCGGAAAGCTGTACATATTCACGTTTGTTCTCCTGCGTTACTTGGATACTCTCCCCTCCTGGCTTCAAGGGAACAATGCGGTTAACACCGAACTACATTGTACTTAGTAATTTTGCATGTGACATAAGCTTGAGTGTACCAACCTCATCAGCTTCGACACTGAATGTCAGATCCAAAGAAGTGGGGTCGTTCTCCAAGATCCAACATAAAGAGTTATAGTACTCCGGATCTACCCATTCAACATCCCTATAGTCAACTGGCTTTCCCAATAGCTGCCTGTACAAACTTCTTGCAAAGTAGGCGTCGAGAAGGCGACCGTCGTAAATGGCTTTTCCAATGACACGACCCACGAACTTGAAAAACGCTAGATGTTCAGGGTTTACCCAGGAGTTCTTATTAGGCTGGTAAGTCTGCCGGTCCGCAGCGCACGGCTGGAACAGTGCATTGTTAGGATCGAACATCTGCCGTGCGAGTATTTGGAACCATTCCCTCGTGACACCACCAGCATCGACACCTTCTTCTTGATAGAATCGCACGCTGAGTTTGCCGTACTTGATCTGTTCACCAGTTTTCCTTTGTAGATGTTGGAAACTGTCTTCGAATACACGTGCTCTGCGAACGTTCAGCGGTATGGTACTGTAGTGCTCCCGGTTGTGAGGGCGCTTGTGCAATTGCTGGTTAAAGTAGTTGCGCTTGTTGTCGAAATCGAGGACTCGAGGGTTGTTGACCAGCAGTGAGAATGAGCCACTCATCAGTGATGGGTTGTTGCGAACCATAAGATTGAGAATTTTACGGTGTGAGTCCGTGAAAGTAATGAACAGATCTTCCATCGACTCTTTTATTGTCGGGGACTTTGGCGATGCCGAAGCCCGCAAGGTACGAGAAGTGGTAGATGACAATGCCTTTGTTCCAGCGTACTTGCAAACAACCATTAAAGCCTCTATCAATGGCAATAGGACCGTTGCGATGTGCTCCATCTCCGGCTTTTCTTCAATTAGCGACAGGCAGTCACCAAGTTTACGCCACAGTAAAGCGAAACGGAACGATTCGTATATCTCCTGCACCTTTTCAACATCTTCAGCCGAGATAGTCGCTGGTGACGTTGATGGCTTCGGAGAGTACATATAGTCAATGGTTTTCAAGACTCTTAACAGTTTCGCTTGTAACGATGATGCCGGGGAAAATTTCGCGGCGACAGAGTTTACAATGGTGTTGTCGGAAATTCGCAAAGCAACAGCGAGGTCATCAAGATCGTTCAACAGGCTTTGCCCTGATTCTTGCGCCTTGTATCGTAACTCTTGAGCAATAACATCGCGTACATCTGGTATGTAGGAAAGATGCTGAATTAGAGCAAGGCTTTGCTGGAATGTACGACCTGAGCACTCTCCAACAGTTAAGATGTTGACAATCAGGCGAAGCACGGTATGCGGTATTTGCGGCGGGGAAGATAGAAGGGCTTTGTCTTCGGCAGTCTCGGGTGCCTTTTTGCTACTCTCAGCTGTTGTAGAAGCTAAGGCAGACATCAGTCTTGAAAATCATGCTTCGCAACATTACTTACTCGATCCAGCGGTATTGGCTTCGATTACACTGCTAGCCTGAGCAGGCTGGGCATTATCCGCAGAAGTAGATGGTACGGTTGAGCTCGATGACTCGGTAGTCGGAGCCTGGGGGTCATTCGCAGGTTCCTTCTTTTCTTCCCTTAAACTGGCGAGTGGCCGGGTTACGGTGGCTAGTAAACTAACAATAGATTCCATAATAGCCGGAGTTCGGAAAAGGTATTGTTTCTCTAGCAGAAGCAGCAAGAAAACAATCGGATAGTATGTTTGGGGCATCTGTTTTTCTTTGCCCTTTCCCTTTCTTGTTACGGCTTTTCGCAATCCGATCGGAAGTTCGTGCTCCGTCAAAAAGTACAGGGATGAGAGTTCGTTGGAGCTAACAATGCACGTTAGACACTCAAGACAGCGTTGAGCAATCAGATCAGGCACGATATCAGCTTGCGATGATAGGGACAACGGAGGAATATGATCAACGTTTGATCTTTGTTTAGCCGCCGACTTTGGAGTTTGTGGTTTCGGAACTTTGGACGACCCCTGCGGCAAGCTTTTATCGGCTATATGTTCGACTGAGCCATCTTGTAAAATAACAAGCAGGAAATTGAATAATTCGGTCCGCGTCTTCGAGTTTTCACACAGATTCAAAAGGATCTTGAGCAGCAACGGCTTTTTAGGGATTTGGGGGAAGAAGAGCAGGCGAACAAGAACCGCGACGCCAGATTTATCCAAGAGCTGCACGGCATCATGCTGGGATAAAATCTTGCGAGGGGTGGGAGGTTGCGCACGTTGTGGTGGCTGAGATACATACTGGCTGCGATAAGATTGATTTTCTCGGTATGCACCAGCTTCAGCAATCATGTGAGACGGAAGAGTTTGAATGAAACCATCATCTTGTTCAAGGAGGACTGCTTCACGAAGATGAGGATCCAAGCTGGCTATGAAGCTGGCTGCATCGATCTCTGCAGGGGCACCTGAGGGTTCTGTCCGAGTATCTGCCTCTCTTCTGCGCGCCCGTTCTACTGCTTCTTGTTGCAAAATTTCAGCTCTAATTTCTGGCGGCAAAGCGTCGAGGAATTCGGCGCTAATCTGGGAGTCGGGCGGCCTTTCAACTCTTGCCGCTTGTTGATCACGAACATGTTGATTAAGAACCTCTTCCCGCATATCATCTGGTAGAGCTTCAAGGAAGGTAGGATCTATACCAGTATCAGTGATGTCGACAACACTGCCATGGATAAGCACGGTTATGCGTTCTGCGGGCACAGCTTGACTAGTAGAAGTTTCTAGCGCAGCTGCATCGATTTGATCTGTAATATGTTCAATACCACTTGCTTCATCCACAGCTGCCACTGCCGTCACGTCTAACATCACCGCGTCAACGTCAGCGACTGAGATGCTAGGACCTTCCGTGCTGCCGGAGGCTTGCTGCGTTTCCATCGGTTGGTTTGCCTTCGCATCTGGTTCCTGCGCTCCTTCGCCCTGATTGGGTGGCGATTCAACAACTTCTTTGCCTTCTTCCTCTGCCTTTGCTTGCTCTAAACGTATCTTTTCTTGCCTTTCCTGTTCTTCTCTTATTTTCGCTTTCCTAGCAGCGTCTACTGCAGCGGGCAGGAGAGCAAGGGTGACGTGATTGGCCAGTTTGGTGGCACGTTCAAGGACAAAGTCCCCATTGAGGATTTTTACCTCTTCTTGCCAACGTTGCAAGGTAAACAAGGGGTCAAGTTCTCGATTTTGTTTGGGACCAACAGGACGCGGGGCACGTTCAACCCGAATGGAAGTGGTGAATACTCCAGGTGTCCTGCGAGGCTGCAAAAGGTTCCTCTCAAAGTTGACCAGCGCTCCGGCTGGCATGTCGAAGCGGAAAGTTTCTGTCCCTCCCGTCGTTCGATTCCGATTTGTGACATGCCGCACAATCTGGAGATTGCCCCCTGCCATCAATTCTTCCATGTTTTGAATAATATCCCCACTCGCAAACATTCGTTGAGGTTGGCGTATTCCTCTTGTCACATTCGTTGGAGCACGACTACCAGGAATAGAGCTGTCAATTAAGAGAGGATGTGTGGTGTACTCCGGAGGAGTCTGAGCACTCCTGTTTCTGCCAAACGCTTGGGCATTGTCATCACCTAATAGAAAGTTATACATGCATCAAAGTGCTTTCGTGAATACGTACCCGTGTTACGATGCCGCCTTGTCATATAGAGACTGATGCCATCCCGATTTTCGTTCACATTCACTAGACCATCTCCAACAGGACCAAAGCTTAAAAGATCATTGACCGAAATGACCCCATCTTCTAGAACGTAATCTTCTACATCAGAAACGGCGTCCCGTTCGCCGTCGTCGTGAATAACGGGGACTGGTAATATTATAAACTTGGCGAAAATTGTTATCGGGCTGATACATACTAGCATTATCTTCATCTTCATCCCCTTCATCCATCCTCATTCCTGTTGCATTCTCTTCACCCCGCATATTCTAAAGAAAAACTAGTCATCAGATGCAAAACGCAGCACTAGACATTTCACTGACCTGCCACATTATTTCGGCTTCCTCAGCGTCCTCTTCATCCCCCTCGTCGACTCCATCATCCATCTCGTCGTTTTCTTCACCTTCAATAATTCCTTCCTCATCCTCGTCCTCTTCATCACCGTCGTCCCAACCTCTTTCTGAACCATGTACTTCATCTTCCTCTAACTCATCTTCGTCCCCTTCACCTTCACTATTCGACGTGTCTTCACTATCGGAATTCTCAAATTCCATATCCACATCCTCGTCTTCATCACCCTCATCCTCATCCATTTCATCTTCGTCGTTATACTGACCATCATCCATTTCCTGGAGGTTTTCAGTATAAATGAAAACACAGAAGCTTAGTGCACTTACTCCTCCGTACATGCCAAGCGCCGAATTACGATACAAGTCCGGCGTCTCTTCCCGAGCCTCAGTCTCAGTCTCATCCTCCTCCCCAGTATCAGGCGATTCCTCGCTCTCCCTCGCTGTAGTCTCGTTTGGCCCCTTCGTTTTTGAAAGGGACTTGCTCATTTTGATGGCAACTTTTGTTCTTGTGCTCGACTGTCAGAGTACGTTCATGAACGATACAAGACCACTCACAAGTATTCCAGTGGCCGTAATATTACCGATATAAGACCGCGGACGTTAGGATAGTTGAGATCTACCTCCGACAGAGCCGTTGTTAGAGTAGATACGAGGTTCTTCTCCAACATGACCTTCGCAATGTGTGTAGGTGTATCGTCCTGAGGTTTTCTCGTCGAACTGCTCAGTCGTATTGTGAGAAGTCGGTAACATAGTTCCGAAAGTGCGAAAAGACGACCGTATCGCGCGTCCAGATTTTCTGACGATGGCAGATCCTTTATAACTCGACTAATGGCTTCCACCACGACTCGACGAACGGATACAAGTTCAGCAGACGCCTCCTCATGGGGCGTTGTATCAACACAAAGTGCCACGATAACGGAGATGGCCCATTGGCTCGCAGAAATTCGACTCTTAGTCCTCTGATCAGGTTGAGGGTTTATTGTCCCAGAAGTTATAAGCTCGGTGAGTAGGAACTGCAACGTAGCCATTCTGTGCTTCGGCATTGTATCCTTCGATGGCGTGTGCATGCGTTTTTTGGGCGAGAACGACAAGAAGGCATTTTTACACACATCGTACGAAAACAGGAGTTCTGACAGACATTGCATCAAGAAACACATGTACTGGTACTTGTCCTCACACTCGGCGTCGAGATTGGTATTCGCACCTCCAGAAGGTTGCGACGATGAAGATGCTGCAGTTGGCTCGGTACTGATCGTATTAGGTTTCGCCTCCGTCGTTCCAAACGACATCTCGTTGACCGACTTCATTGTGAGCACGAGCTCCGATACAAGGAAATGAATTACGGCTTCCGCGGATTCACCGCCAGTTGTCACAGGAGCAGTAGGTTCGGATTCCGGGAAATCAATATCCATATCTGTCCTATCAAACGCGCTGATGGGTTGAGGAGGTGGAATCTTGTTATCTTTGGCTTCCTGATTTGTAGAGGGTTTAAGACTGATATGCGGCGAGACTGAGTATGGTGAACCCAGCTGGCAGAGAGACCTCGTCACTTCAACGAAAATATGGGGATCTCGGAGAGCCATGGCGCTCCATGTACGAACATAGTTAGTAGGATCTACCACCTTCGAACGGGGCTGGCTAAGATACCGTTTGATTGTTTGATGCACGATAGTTTGAACAACGATCGGATCTTCAACGATGTGTCGCAGTATGATGGCAATATATGACGAACTACCAGCAACGGGCGATGCCTTCAGGCGATTGAATAACAGCGGAATTCCCCCGCGCGTGATAAACTGCACCGTCAAAGAACGATCACGAGTGAAATAAACGAAGAGGCGTAGCAGCGAAAGTAGTTCATCGTCCGGGATATCGCGTACACTGGTCATCCGCATGCAGAAATCAAAGACCACGATCCTTGCTTCCGCTCTAGATGGACCAACAGGTATTAATTGAGGCAAGACAGGTTCACCTTCCTTGGGCAGGGTTATGGCCCTCGGTTCCTCAGATAAGGTCAACAATTCTTCCACAACAAGTAAATGTGCGGCGAGCCATCGAGGAGGATGTTCAAGGTCCATGCTTGACAAAAGCAATGCTAGGAGGCAATCCATGAGTGAATCTCTTGTCGTTTCGTCTACGGCGGAAGGAGTTTCGTGAAGAACCAAGGCTAACAGACGGCACCTGTTGGCTAGAGGTTGTTCTTGAACATCATACGCAAAAGGTGAGAATGTTCTGATGTCTTCGAAGAGGTCTTGAATGGCCTGCTGCTGGTAATCGTCCTGAGCTTTGATGAATGCATTGTGCAAATCGAATAAAAGGGATGTGTGTTCATCAATGAGAACCAGCGCCTGACGGGCGATAGCTGCCCTTAATGGTTCCCTTGCCTCATTAAGTTCTTTTAGACACTCCTGTGGACTCTTTCCCGTTGCTTCAGGCGTTTCTTCCGTATTCGTGCTTTCTACGTTTCCAGCCCCAGCGTCAGAGTCATCAGTTGTCGAAGTCCCTGTATCACCAGCGTTCTCCTGTGCAGCCAGGTCCGGTTCAGGTTCGGGGAGAAGAGGGTATGGCTGATTAAGGAGTAGTTCTGTTGCTGCATTGACATTGTTGCCAGTACGAGCCAGAGCACGCTCGGCGGCGGAACGAGGGAAACCCATCTCCGTAAGCGTTCTCACCAGCTCCTGGTCTATGCCAGGACGGTTAATGATATGAGGAGCTTCTGCGGCCGGTTCCCCTCTTGATTCCTCATTTTCGCCATTTGTGAGCTCAAGCACGCAGTGCACTACATACCTGATTATACCAAGGGGCGCCGATATTAGCCAAGGCGCCTCCCATAGGCTCTGAACCAACGGCAGAGCTGCTACACGTAGCTTGACAAGGAAGTTATGGGGCTCAAAATATCCTGGATCTGTGTCCTTCTTGTCCCTAGTTAGGGTGATCAACGTCTGTGCGGAGTCAAAGAGAGGTTTTGATGACAAGATTGGGTGTAGTAGATGTAGTGCAACTTTGAGAGCGGCATATGCGTGTACAAGTTGCTTCTTCTCAGCATCAGAACGATCTTCTTCTCTAATCTTTGTTGTTGTTTCGATTGTCCTCATGAATACGCGACACGCATCGAAGACAACATCAAGACCACCTGCACGATATAGGGAGTAAAGCTGCACAGTGTGCAGAGATTTCGTGGTCGTGCGTTCTGTTACAAAAATGGGTTTCGTTAGGTTTCTAAGTCGAAGTAACTCATAACCCACCATCTATCAGTAGCGCCGCAAACAAACTTAGTATGACGCTGTAGTACGTCAGAAGAGGCGATACATCTAGCAGGATCATGAAGCATCTCTGCGCAGAAGGAGCAAGCACAACTTACCTGAAGTAGGCTCGAGCTTAAGATGCTTCAACATGATGTCAGCTACAACAGCCGAGGACTCCGAAATCTGCTTCTTCTGAGATGCATCAGGATTGCGCCTAGCATGGAACATTTTAACCATGGCTAACCATAATATATATTGTGAGTAACAGGAAGATATGATAAGCAAGACTTTACCTTGGAAGAATGGTGCTAAAGAACTTGGCAGGCCATGGGAGAGATGCCTGAGGGCAGCGGCGTTCCGTTCACGAGGTTCCTTTTGTGACGTTTCTTGGTTTTGAACATTGGCAGACGCATTCGTGTTTGTTGACGCTGATTGCACACCATTAGTTCCGCTTGGAGGGATCAATGGCACCGAGGTGTCTAGTTCATCCAGGTTCACAGTGGGCTGATCCGGCGATGCTTCCAGGGATGAAAGTAGGGACTGTGTTACGTTGATGCCTTTCGACGTCAAGCCGACGACTAAGGCTATATTCTCCCATACGCTCGCACGGTGCAGAGCACCAAGGTTCGCCACAACTTGAGGAGTCATATTATTCATTAAAATCTGAAGCAACGAGATGGAGGCTCGGCCGTGCTCATATCCTGCGGTAGCAAACACATCGGAGAGGAGAGTGATCCTAATGTGAAGCGTAACGAGATTTCTAAATTGTCGGTTTACTTCTTCATAATTCTCAACTGCTCAATGCTTTGAGCTAGATCACGTTTAAGAATACGTCTCCGCACTTACCAGTAGTATCCAAAAGAGACAGAAGTTTGGACTGCCCATCAACACACTCCCAGAAGCTCATCGTGTTCTCCAACGATTCAGACACCAATTTAGCGAGTAGCATGAATGTCTCATTTGTGACAACCCCTACAGTTGTGCGCATTATTTGGACCATAGAGTCAGATGCGACTCCGTTTGCATAGTCATAGGGCAGGCATGGAAGACCAGTAAGCCGGCCTAGTCGAGAAAATCCATCTGTCGTAGTAACAAAATCCCTACAGTGTGGAGTATGTTGAAACAACCCCTCGAGGAACTAGCTGGCGTTAATAGGAAATCTTGATTCGATGTAGTAGACTCTTACTCGGCCAATGATGTCAATATAGGATACAATCTCATTATCGTGGGACCGGTCTGCAACGTCTTCGTCTTCATTATTTTGTTCAGCGACCGTTTCGTTAGTAGTCCGTGCGGGTTCCTCTACATCTTCCATGGGAACATCGCTGTCAGGCGACGCTTGGACAGGAACGAGATTATACCAGTGTTTCTGACTCGGAGACAAGACAAAGACTTGTCCTAACTCTTCAATCCTGGCAAGCGTAGCTTTGATTGCCTCAAATACCGGTGTCTTCAGAGATGGATGGTGTCTAATCAATTCATCGATTGCCGTTCCAATTAGAACAGCGTTCTCTTTATCCAAAAGCACTTTCGAATGCCGCTCAGATGTGAAAATAGAAAAGATGGATGGAATGATGCTAGGACGTCTAGCAAGCTGCGCTTGACCAGCCTCGTTTAAACAGAGAGCCCCGATCGCGTTGGGAATTGCTTGAATGATCTAAATTTCCATTAGTTGTAAAAGGTTGAGACGTGCTTAGCGGACGAACTTCGATTGCAGGTTCAAGACCCATCTCTATAGCATCATAGAATGCTTCGGGTAAACCGGCCTCTTGAATGATCGCCAGGGATGTCGGTTCGTTGTGCACGAACGTAGCCATAATGTTGATAGCTTGTATATATTTTCAGGAATTAAAGCACTGAATAGCCAAATAGTACACTTACCGAGAGGCAGCACGCTAGAGCCAAATAGCTCGCGATGCTTGATGATTTTCTTGATCGACTTCAACAACGACGTGTCTATCAGCCCACGAAGCCCTTCCGTGGATCCTGATGACTGCATCATTCTATGCATCGACCTAAGTATATGCTTCAATACGGCAGAGCGTGCAATAGGGAGTTCGTCTGCAACGACATCAGAAACAGAAAATGACAACGAAAGCGAACGACTTGCTGTTTGGAACCCCAGACTTTTCAATATCTTGGTCGACTTCATACTACAAGGCCAAGCATAAGTAAATGCACAATACGGAGCCAAAAAAACACCAACCTCAATCCTTTCCACCAGAACGTCAACACCGTTAGAGTTACAGAAGACTTGGAATGCGGTAGCGAAACTATACAAGACATTGTCTACG
>QFEO01000023.1:0-12923 GCA_003316615.1 Amanita pseudoporphyria
CCTGACCTTTAAAGAAAGAAAAAGGTGATCGATCTTGTTTAATATTCACATGTTAAGTTAGGTTGCCAGCGTTAAGACCATATGGCTTGAGTTGAGCATTCTTAAGGAGAAGAGGTGCTCCGGGACGAAAATTTGCAATTGCGCCCGACCTTTGCCAAACACCACTAGTACCAGCCATGCTTGATGGCGCCTAATCCATTCACAATACGAATTGCATAGCATATAGTTATAGTAGTTGGGTAACCAAGTGGGATGTCCGTAATATAGAGTGGATGTTGTGTTATTTACGACATGGCGTCAGCGGAGAGATCCCAGAGATTTGCACTACGGTGCCGATCAATAAACGAAAGTGGAGTAAACCTTACGATGCGGTGCGGTTGACATTACGAGAGTTCCGCACGTTGTTGGACATGAAGCAGAGGTTGCGACGCGTAGCCAGGGACCAGAATGAGTCGTCGGGATGCACGTTTGTCGTACGGACAGAAATACGCTAGTTACAATCACAGATAAGACGCCATGTATCAGACGCAGAACCTGATGTCGACAGTCAGGCTGCGGGCGAGTCGGTGCGTTGAGAGACTTTGGCTGACAAATCCGGCAAGAGCCTCCTTTGCTCCTCGAGCGAATTACGCCAGCCCTTGCGAATTCAACTCTTGTCTGATTGCGAGTCCGTCATGCGCGATACGAACCCCCATATAAGATTCCAGGCTCCTCTCAGAGTCTTCGATGTCCAGGAGCCCACCATGGACGACTCCACTTCGATTCACTCGCGCCATTCGCGTCTCCGTCGTATTTTCAGCCGTCTTTCTCTCAACGGCAGTGTCAAACCTCGCGCCCAAAGTACAGACAGCAGAAAGACAGCCATGACTGGACGACCGCCTATACCAACTGTGTTGCCGCCATCGGACGAAGTGTATGCGACACCTTTACCAAAACTGTCCATGGCCGTACTATCAATCGTAAGTCCTTATCGCTTCATAGCGCGGGGTTAAATTAATATGACCAGACCATGCTGGGCGAGTTTCTCTCATCCAATGTCTCCACCCCCTTCATTCTCTTCATGGTGAAGGGTACGTGTCGGTTAGTGGTGGCAAAGGCTTGAATTAACTTGTTCGAAGGATTTAACCAATTCCACGACGAAGCCGAGACTGCCTTCTGGACGGGTATCCTTGGTGGGCATTAAGTTTGCCGCTGATCAGCTGCGCACTGACTCAGTATCGTAGTCTCGTCATTCTTCCTAACTCAGTTCATCACATCATTGTTATGGGTATGCGGATAGCATGTCTACGATGCTCCGTATATTTGACATCTAATCATCAGGCCACCATTGCTGAAAAACATGGACGACGGGTCGTCTTGATCACATCCCTACTTGGGACCGCAATTACCTGTTTCGCCTTTGGAACATGCACTAGCATAGAGCAGGCTTTATGTGTCCGGTTAATGCAGGGTGTCTTCGCAGGCGCTGTTGGAGTCGCTAGAGGCTCCGTAGCGTTTGTTACGGATCCTTCAAACGAAGGAAGAGCATATGCTATTCTAGGGTACGTGATGATATGGGCTTTCTCCCTAGTTATCTAATTATATGCATAGCTTCTGCTGGGGAATGGGAGGTGTAGCAGGCGCGATTATTGGTGGAGCTTGTGAGTCCCTTGTCTTCGCCTTTTTAGTATTGCTAATTGGAACACCCAGTTGAGAGTCCCGCGGTGAAATGGCCGCAGGTCTTCGGAGATATTCAAATTTTTGCGACGTACCCTTATCTGCTTCCATGTAGTATTGCCGCAGTGATTACTTTGATGGGTGAGCTTCTACTATCGCTTTAGTTCCATATCTAGCTCATGCAGATCTTTCAAGGATCCCTTCTGGCATGCTTCATTGGGTACGATGGCGGGCCAAAGGGAGGTGCAATCCGCTTACCACCCGAGAAAGACAACGTACCTCCGACGATTCCAGAGGAAGATTCTACGCCGCCATCCCCCCAACTTGAGGGACAACCTCAACGTCCAGCGTTTACCGAATCGGTCCGCTCAATCACCAGAAAGTTGTCCAATTTGCACAACTATCTCCCTGGCCGCAGAGAGTCCGTGAATCAGGCCACCGCTACTGCGGAGCAGGTTCCTATAACCCAGCCAGCAGTACCACTGACCCTTTCATCTACCCAAACGCCTAGAACCTCATCTCGTGTTAGTCGCGCTGATGGATCGGCATACGGATATAGCGGCAACTACCGTAACCGCCTTGCTAGTAATACATCGGCTGTTTTGCGTAGAAGAACCAGTATGGCCGGCTCACTCGGGTGGCGGCGGGGGAGTCACGATGTCCGCAGCGAATCCATAGACTCTCAAGGTCTTAACTTTGCGCAAAGATTATTGATGGCTAACCAGGATGCTGTCAACAATATCGCCGATTTGTGGGTCGCTGCTGCAATGAATGTGGACAATGAAGACCCATTTGAAAGCGACGACGAATTGGTCGAGGATGAGCAGCCAAAAGATGGGAACGATGATGATACTGCGACTATCGACGGACCCCAAACGCAACGCGGACGCGGTACTTCTAGGAAACTCCTAGACATGAGTAGCGGTCGTCTAAGCCAAGGGCCTTCTCATTCTCAGCGCCCATCAATAGGATCTCGACCGCCTCAGCCGCATGTTAGCACTCCACGACTAACTTCTAGTCCCAAGCCCGTAGTTGGAAGACATCCATCATTTTCTATTCCACCTGGTAGTGCGCCATCAATACGCCGCCCCAGTGCATCTGTCCCGAGTATCTTTTCCCATCCGGGAGTCGAGATGCCTCGTGCAGTGGTCGACGCTCAGGAGCTCCTACTGCGATTAGAAGAAGGGGCTAGTCTACCTGATACCCTGCAACCTATCATGGAATCCAGGCAACCTTCTGATAGTGGAGCATCTTCGGACATAGAAGCGGCCACTCAAAAGCCACCCTCTTTGATCTCTCAGCTTCCTATAATGGTCATTATACAATATGGGGTGCTGGCGTTACATTCGACAGCGCACGATCAAGTGTTCATGTCATATCTTGTTTCGTGAGTTTAAACGTATTGATACCATCTTTAGCTTATCTTAACGTCATCCAGACATATCTCTGCTGGCGGTTTGAGCCTGACTGCTGGTCATTTTGCGCAGCTAAGTAGGTTGGGATATTTTCAAATTTCTCTGATAGCTGACAAACACTGCAGTCGCGCTGATGAGTCTGGCCCAAATTGCATACCAATTTTATCTATATCCGTAAGTATTCCGATTGATGTAAATGTAAGCAGTAGTCACTCAACGATACGTGAACAGAAATCTAGGGTGAGTTGTTGGCAACCCGACAATGTGCTTCGCCGTTTGATAGTTTTCTAGGCCTCCTAGAGGAAAATTCTCCCATCTCGCTATGTACCGCATTGGATCAGTTTTGTTTATCCCAGCATACCTTTGTGTGATTCCACTTAGATCCTTTGCTTCCATTTATGGCGGTGATAGCTTTGTCGTTATGGGTGGTGAGCGTTATCTCTGCTTCACGCTATTCTCAGAACCATGAACTGATAGCGCCGGTATAGGATTGATCTCATTCACGTGAGTTGTTAAATGAATATTCCTTCTTCCGTGAGCCTTATCTGTAACGATAGAGCCGTGCGTTATTGTGGAATTACGTTCACATATACCGCAATATCTATCCTCCTTAACTACAGTAAGTTAATAAAAATAACGGAGATAACAATTGGCTAATCGTAATTTTAGTGACGCCGCCTAATGCGGTTGGCTACGCTAATGGGGTTGCGCAAAGCGTCGCGAGTCTCGCACGGTGTGCAGGACCAGCTCTGGGTGGTTATGTGAGTTTGCCGTATAGGTTTACCCAGTCGGTGCTCACTGCTATAAATGTAGACGTGGTCTATTAGCGTACGTGACGACCCATCGGGCTTTTTCATGGCCTTCGTCTTCTGCGCTGCAGTTTGTGTATTTGGTCTAGCTCAGAGCCTCTTGATAAGGTAACCATTGGGCAATCTTCTATCATCTCTTGCATATTTATCATCAGTATCGCATATGGGTTTGTATATGGTATATATGGTCTTGACATCTACGGGCACATACGGACAGTGTATATTAGAGTATACTTGCTTTGGTTACTTGCGATTCAACTTTCACTGATTGCCAAATTTGGTGACTAATCAAATAACTTTCGAATCTTCCTGTGAACCGGCTCGTACATACGCTCTACTATATCCAGACACAATGGTCCATTCTGACACATATAGAAAAGCGTCTACCAAACGTAAATTACGCGAAAAATTGGTTCCATCAAGGAAGAAAGTAAAAACGCACCACACACTTGATAACCTACCATGGAAAAAGGTGACGCGTCCGTTAGAGACCGGGCTCGGAGACGACTGGATATTAGAGCTGGAAGAGGTAGAAGGGGTGGAGGTTGAGTATGAGGAGACTGATCGTGGAAAGGTCGCTCGATTCAAGGTGCATTGGTATGGGTACTTTGCAGAGATTTATGTTGTTTAACCGTTGAGATCTAGGTCACTAAAGATGAGCATAAGATAGGGCAAGAGACGCATTCAGATAATGTGTCGGAGCTGTTGTCTGTCGACCGGGCAGAAGCCTCTGCACATCAAACGACGTGGGTGAATGAACAAGAGGAAGATGAGCCATTTGACTGTATGCATGCATGCTATAAAACTAGGCAAACTATCTGACATATCCTTGCGTTGCAGCAGAGAAATTGTTGCCCGAATGGCATCCCTTTTCTTTACATCCCCAGCTACTGCGAGCTCTGTATCATAAACAATTTAATACTCCTACGCCTATCCAGGCTGCTGCTTTGCCCGCTGCATTGAATAACAAGGACGTAGTAGGCGTGGCACAGACGGTATGTGATTAACGTTTTACGTGTTCAAAATTGCGTTCTCGCGATCACTCATTCATGTACGATAGGGATCAGGGAAGACTCTGGCATACGGACTCCCAATTCTACATTATCTGCTTTCAGAACCGCGTCCTCCCGGAAACAAGCGACGGCAATTGCGTGGACTTATACTGGCGCCAACGCGTGAACTCGCGTTGCAGGTCTCGACGCATTTGAATGCCTGTTTGAATAAGATCGGGGGCGAAGATGGTCGGGAACTAGTAAGCGAGGGAAAAGCCGAGGGCCAAATGGATGGAACGAAAAGCAAAAGGAAGATCGAAAGAAAAAAGGAGGCTACTAGGGAAGGGATGACTAAAACCGAGGTTCTAGGCGCTGCGCGAAAAAAGAAGGACCCTCCGCATGTCAGCGTAGCTACTATTGTTGGTGGGATGTCGCCGCAAAAACAGCGCAGGATCTTGGAAAGGGGCGTCGACGTTCTAGTCGCCACGCCAGGCCGGTTATGGGACATCATAGAAGCTGTAGGTGCGGATTGTGATGCGTTCTTAACCCGGCTGACGCTTTTTATGTTTTGGGCTAGAGTGATAATCTCGCTAAGGAAATTAAGACCCTGAGATTCCTTGTACTGGATGAAGCCGATCGGATGATCGAAACTGGTCACTTTACAGAATTGGAGAATATTCTTCGGCTTACGCTAAGAGGATATAAGTGCGTGTACTTTACTGAAATTGCACTGGTGTGACTTAACGTTCATCCTTTAGGGAGGATGAAATTCCTATAGAATTCAACGATTTGCCTCTGGAAGAGAGTGATGCAAAGGTTGAACAACCAGTAGCTGATGGGCTACAAACATTCGTTTTCTCGGCTACTCTAAGCAAGGACTTGCAACGAAACCTTAAGAAGCGCCTCAAATTTCCGAAGAAAAACATAAAGGGCCAAAAACCAGCCTCGACACTTGGTGCGTCTTCTTTCGTTGAAACCGACCTGACCCAAATCATTCACGACCGAGAACAGACGATTTACTCTTACGTCTCGACTTCAGAGGTCCGGAGCCAGAAGTTATTGATCTAAGTCCAGCGGGTGGCGCCGTGTCAACTTTGCAGGAAAGTAAAATCGAATGTCTGGCCACAGACAAGGTTGGCTTTACCGCCTCCAAAATGCAAACGGCTTATCTCAATGTATAACTAGGATGCGTATTTGTATTACTTTCTGTTGCGTTATCCCGGCCGTTCTCTCGTGTTTCTGTCTTCGATTGACGGGATCCGGCGGCTAATGCCGTTAACTGAATTACTGAACATCAAGGCATTTCCTTTACACTCCCAGCTAGAACAACGACAGAGGTTAAAGAATCTTGATAGGTAAGATTTGCGCGTTATTTGCCCCATTATAGCATATCCTTTCATTAATCAACTAAGGCTAATGGATGCGCTAATTCTAGGTTCAAGTCCATAAACAACTCGGTTCTACTTGCCACCGACATTGCCGCTAGAGGGTTGGACATTCCCGCAGTGGATCATGTCATTCATTATCAAGTACCTAGGACGGCGGATGCATATATTCACCGAAATGGTAGAACTGCGCGTGCAATGCGGAAAGGCTTTGCCCTTTTGATGTGTGCCCCAGATGAAAGGAAAGTTGCAAGAGCACTTTTTGACAGTCTTGGCCGAGGTAATGTTTCCTTTTCCTTGGGGAATTTCTGTGGCTCATAACCTTTTTATTGTGTCCTAAACTCTTATGCCTCATCGGAACTTAAGACGAAAGCGAGGTTCCGGAGATGTCTGTCGAGCTTAGTTTGTTAGATAAGCTTAAGGCCAGGATCCAGCTCGCTCGGCAGATTGATGTAGCCCAGCATAAAGTGAGGAAAACCAAGCATGACCAACGCTGGATGAAGGAAACAGCAGATGCGTTGGGTGTGGAGCTTGATTCTGATATTGCTAGGTAAGCCAACCCTTTCGCTGCATGTGGCCTAGTCTCACCTTCGATTTCGAAAGTGATCCGGACGACCAAAAGCCCTCGGGGAAGAAACAAAAAGTTCAAGATGGGAAAACAGCTGTTTTGAAGGCCCAGCTTAAGCAGTTGCTATCGCAGCCTCTCGTCGCAAGGGGGATATCCGCGAAGTATATAACGTCCGGGAGTAGACCAATAGTTGATGACCTACTAGCGGGCGATTGTGAGTCGTTGATGTCTACATCACCCATGTCCTGCTGATCATCTGGAAAATCAGTCAATGAGAACATGCTGGGAGTGAAAAAGACGGAGGCGGGCAATGATTTGAGTGTAGCCAAGAAGAGGAAGGGGAAGGGAACCATAGACAACAGGTAGCATGGCTAGCCATCGTATCTGATAAGATAGATAGGCGGTATTTTGGTTCCTGTATGTGGCTGTGCACTGAAAAATGAAGGCGAACTATAAGGTGCGCTACTTCTCCCTCTCCAAGCGCCATGGCCATTCCTGACGGACATCCAAGTTCTCCAACATATGCGGGACCGTGTATAGACAAGGAAATGTCGTCTTTACAGCCGATGGAAACTCGCTCCTAAGCCCTGTTGGAAACCGCGTATCTGTCTTCGACTTGGTCAAGTTGCGTTTGTGGCTCAGGGTTCCGCGTTCTGTCCTTCTGACATGTTTTTCTGCGCAGTAACAAATCCTTTACGTTCGCCTTTCAGAATCGGAAAAATATTTCTGCGATTGCACTCAGCCCGGATTCTAATATTCTCGTATCTGTGGATGAAGGTATGAATGACCTTGCGTGTCCCCTGGAAAAAAATAATTTAAAGCTACTCTACAGACGGCCGTGCTCTGCTCGTGAACTTCAAAAGAGATGTAGTGCTGCATCATTTCAACTTCCACAAGCCAGTGAAAGATATAAAATTTTCGCCTGACGGAAAGTAAACAAACATCTTCGTTGCTCGTGTATGTGCATTGAAAACGACTCTCAGGTATATCGCCGTAACGCATGGCGCTCACATCCAAGTTTGGTGCACTCCGAATCATCTTGTGCGCGAATTTGCTCCTTTTGTTCTCCACCGAACGTATACCAGTCATCACGACGACGTTTTGAGCATCCGGTGGTCGCCAGACTCTAAGCAAGTGTCTCTCATTGTGCATGATTTCATTAAGATAAATGTTATCGTTTAGGTGTTTTATCACGACTTCTCGCGACATGACAGCACGTCTCTTCACGTTGAATCCTGTGGAAGGTTTTCGGCCAAAGACATTTGCGGGCCATAAGGATGCTGTGATAAGTGCTTACTTCTCCGCTGATAGTTCAACTGTGCGTTCACAGCCTCGTTGCTCTCAGATAAGCATCTAACCTTTGTCAGATATATACGGTCAGTAGAGATGGCGCTGTATTCACGTGGAAGGCGAAAGAACCAGAGATGAGCGAGTCAGATGAAGCTATGAGCGAGGCTGAAGTGCCTGTGGCATCGACCTCCAGTGGTATCACACGTGACAATACAAACATCATTGCCAACACCCGATGGGGAGTGCGCAAGCGCCATTATTTCAATCAAAAGAACACGCGAGTCGTCTGCACGACTTTCCATCCTGGCTCGAGTCTTCTCGTCGTGGGCTTCTCCACTGGTATTTTCGGCCTATGGGAGATGCCCGGCTTCACCAACATTCATACTCTCAGCATATCCCAAGAAAAGATTTCTTCAGTTGCCATTAATGCCTCGGGAGAATGGCTCGCTTTTGGTGCCAAGAAACTTGGACAACTCCTTGTATGGGAGTGGCAGTCAGAATCCTACATCCTTAAACAACAAGGACACTATTTTGATATGAATACACTGTCGTATGCTCCAGATGGACAGACGATAGCGACTGGGGGAGACGATGGCAAAGTTAAAGTTTGGTCCACACATACCGGGTTTTGTTTCGTTACATTCACCGAACACAGTGCCTCTATATCTGAAGTTTCATTCGCGAAACAAGGAAGCGTGCTCTTCTCAGCCTCACTTGATGGTACTATTCGCGCATACGACCTGATACGATATCGCAACTTCCGAACGTTCATCTCACCTTCGCCGGTGCAATTTTCCTCCTTTGCAGTGGATCCATCTGGCGAAGTCATCGCAGCAGGTTCGACCGATTCCTTTGAAGTATTTCTATGGTCCGTGCAGACAGGAAAACTACTGGATGTCCTTGCAGGCCATGAAGGACCTGTATCGTCACTTGCTTTCTCCCCGTCGGGTAATAACCAACTAGTCAGCGGTTCTTGGGATAAAACAGTTCGAGTCTGGAATGTTTTCAGTCGAACACGGGTCGTGGAACCTTTTTCACTGTCCTCGGACGTGCTTGCCGTTGCTTTCCGGCCAGATGGAGGAGAACTCGCCGTCTCGACTTTAGATGGACAGATCGCATTCTTCGACATCGCCGAAGGGAAGCAAACTAATGTGATCGAAGGAAGAAAAGACATCTCTGGAGGACGAAAGGCAGATGATCGCGTCTCGGCAGCAAACAGCAGTTCAGGAAAGTCATATAACAGCCTGACGTATACAGCTGACGGGCGGTGTCTGTTAGCTGGTGGGAGCAGTAAATATGTTGTGTTATATGACGTACGTGAAGGAGAAGGCGTCATGGTGAAGAAGTTCCAGATCTCGCAAAATCTGTCCCTGGACGGAACCGAGGAGTTTCTTGATAGCAGGAAAGTGAACGAGGCAGGTATCAATGTTGACCTGATTGACAGGCGTGGAGAAGAAAGCGATCTTGAAGACCGATTGGATAATACTTTGCCGGGCGCAAATAGAGGGGCTCTTGACGTGTCTAAACGACGGTACCGACAAGAGGCAAGGACAAAATGTGTCCGATTCTCACCAACGGGCCGGGCATGGGCGGCCGCATCCACCGAAGGTCTGCTGATCTACTCACTTGATGAGACGGTCACATTTGATCCATTTGACCTGACCATCGACCTGACACCCCAATCCGTCCTAGAAGTGTTGGGTTCTAAGGAATACCTCAAAGCACTCGTGATGGCGTTCCGGTTGAACGAGAAGCTGCTCATCCAGCGAGTCTACGAGGCTATTCCTCGTACTGATATTCGACTCATCGCCCGCCAAGTCCCTGTCATTTATGTGCCTCAGCTACTGCGCTTTGTGGGCGACCATTTAGAGCGAAGTCCGCATCTTGAATTTGATCTGTTGTGGACGAATACGTTGTTAATGGCGCACGGACGGTACCTGAAGGACCGATCCGGCGAGTTCGCGAGCGTCTTCAGGACACTTCAAAAAGCGCTTGGGGAGTCCGAACAAGCCGTGTCAAAATTGTGGGTGATTTAATTTATTTCACGTGCAGATTTGACAGGTATAGTCTAGATGCGACGACAATTCGTCTACCCTATCTTACATTCTGGATCAATCGAGAATAAGACAAGATGCAGATGTGGAGATGATCGCTGTCCGTTAGAGGTACAATAAAAGTATGTTACATTCTTGCACAGTTCAATTAAAGTTGCATTCAAATGTTATTTTAACTCTGCCATACAAAAAAGGGCTTGATATCATGAGACCTCAGAAGACTATTTCGTGCCTGCGTCGTTTTTTGGAGTGGCCCCACCTTCATTCGGGTAAGATGGCCCAACCTACCAACACATTTTCGAAGGCGTACTGTTTTGTCTGACATCTTTCTTGTTGATCATGTACAGAACACCAATTACGGATGCGACTGCTAATCCGCCTAAAAGCTGATGGCAGCATAAGCTAGTGATGCTTACCTCGTTGCACATGTGGAGAAGCACGCACCAATCCATTCTTTTGCGAGTTCAATTTGAACTTGTTGGGGTTGCCGGATTTTCCGGGCCCTGCGTTTTGTCTGACAGCACGAGTTGATAGCATCGACAGCGGAAGCTTCGGACCAAGGACGCGTGTAAGATGCGTAGTTGACGTCATATGTGATTCAGAAAGGATCCGCGCTTGGTCATGCGACATACGATACAGCCCACTTAAGGTGTTATCGATATCAAGTCGGGCGAACAGGAGTTCCTAATCATACATCGGATGTCCAATTGTTCTTACTCAAACCAATCGTACCATATCTCCATGCCGTCGCCCCCACTTTCCATTTCACTTTGAAGGAGCTGGAAGACCACATTCGACGGTCCGTCAACGCCGCAACCACCCAGAATATCCCTTCTTACCTTTCGCCTCCTGCTTCTGTAGCCTCTTGTCTTCCGCCGCATATCCCGCCCAGTATACAAGACCGGTGACCACGGCTAGAGCAGCGGCCCCCAACAACTGGACATCATACCACGTCTACATGTGTACAATGACGCTGGTGTAAGATCAGACTCACCATGTTATTGTTGGTATTCCTAAAAAGGCCTCTGCCAGACGTTGCGCCGCTGGCTGTCTGTCGCAAGTAGGGTGAAGGCTTGAATATCATGATTTAGGTGTGCGCGGTGATGATTACTCTGGGTTACGGATCTTGCAGCCTGTTGGGCCAATCCTGGTCAGCTATATATCCACCTCCTCCACAGTTGATGTCATAGCAAGGCATTGTGTACTGTGAGTGGAGCGGAGTATCCCTTGCATGATTTGCTTCCGCCGTGGCCATTGTCCGGGGCACTGCTTGAAAACCCTGGACTGGGCATTTTGGTCTTACAACTCAGCTAGCACCCTACCAAGGGCTTTATAAACGCACTCTTCGCGACATCCGCCACCCTTTCAAGCCGCCACGATGTCGGCGACGCGATTGAATGGACGATTTCAATTTTCCAAGTCCGCGACACAAGAAGTGAGACCTGTGAGGCCCTCGCGGCTGCCTCTTGTCGCGTCAGCGGCGATAAAGTCGCGACATAAGATCACGTAGTCTAATTCTAGCACGCTTATCGCGCCAAGTAGTTGGTGAGTAATTCCCAAGGTCCGACCTCGATAGGCCAAATGGGACCAAGGGTTCTACGGCGCGCGGTCAAGATCGGCGAGCGCTAAAAGGTACTTCAGGAACCGTCTACTATTCACGATAAAAACGGAATGCGACGCCATTTGGAACGAATTGGCTAGAAGAAGTCTTGGGGGTGAATCGTTCGTCATTTTCTAATAAAACACGTTACTAGTTGCATCGTAACTTCTGTTCAATATTTTTCCTAGTAGACGGTTGTTTATTAATGGCCCCTGTTCGATATAGTAGTATTGACTGGGACTTTAGTAAACTTCGCTATGGGCTAACTTAGTTCTCCATTCCCAAGATGTCATCAATCTTCTAGGGAGACACGTCGTACTTGGAGATCTATCTCGGGTGAAGCATATATATCTAAACACGTCTAAAGATACGTGGGCATCCACGTTCGTCAATGGCTGGGTACCAGTGGGCAACGCTGATGATCAGATACACGGGCGTTCTATCGCACAGCTGTCAGCCTTCTTTCCGTAACCGAGCGAACTAGTCGGAAGCAACAGGCTCAATCAGGTGAACTTTGAGCTGAGAAAGAAAAAGAAAGAATAGAACAAACGTAGCCACGAAAATAGTTGCGCAGGTACGTTCGCCCGCGGATGCCACTGCCTGGCATAAAAAGCGCCCGTTGGCGATAGTATTGTTACAATCATGCGAGCCGTTATCAGACTCTTAAAACTTCTCGACAAAGGCACAGTGATATCATGGGATTCTCGATAGGTGGTGTCGAAAAGAGGGGAGGGGGTACAAAGCGGGCTAGGCTGCGGCATCGTCGTCGGAGATGAACGCATCAATAGATAATCTGGGGTGCAAACTGTATCAAGACATAAATGAATAGCTGCTAGCTCGTACACATCACGGGTGGAGTGGTGGTGGTGATAGAGAGGCGGATTGAATCTTGGGGGATTTGAACTTACTCAGCCATTTGGCAGGGTTGCTGATCAGGCGCCCCCCGGTGGACGATCCGGTCTGACGGCGAGATAAATTTAAACGCCGATAGGTTTGCGGACGGCGCCCGTTAACGTCACCCCAGCCAATGCGCGAAGAGGAAGAACGTGGTGGCATTGCTTTGCACAACACTATAGTACTATACATCCACAGAGAAATAAATCAAGAACCCATATTAACTCGTACAGATAGAGGCAACAAAACGAATGAAAGAA
>QFEO01000028.1:0-17498 GCA_003316615.1 Amanita pseudoporphyria
CTCGGGCTTCAAGGGCTCGGCAGCCCGGGCTTTAGGGCTTTGGGCCCGACCCTGCACATCACTATTAGCAGGATCACTCAACCAATTCGTCACCGCTCAACAGCGAGCTTGGAATCGAGAGCTTAAACGCCATAATGGTCGAGGAAAGCACACGCTGCGAATAAACTCCAGTAAAGGCAAGATAGTAGCCGCTACAATAAGAGGACAGCCGTACTTCATAAAACACACAGGACGCAACTTGGATGTTGCGGTCCGAGCTTTCAGACTCGTCTCCGGTCATATGCCCAGCGGCGAATACAGGTCTTTCTTCCCTTCTAGATGGCCAGATGCACAGCTAAATTGCCCAACATGCGATGAATTCCAGGATCGCCGTCACATTCTCTGTCATTGCGCAAGGTACGTAGACAGATTTGCCAATATGTTTGACGCTACAGCTTCTCGAAATAACTTCTCGGACATATGTAAATATTTGGATAAAAATCCTACAGCGGGTTCTTTTACGGACACCACCCACGAACTATAGTTTTGTGTTTGACATAGACAGTTACTGCAAATCGTAGTATGTACATACAAGACCGCTTCGCGGTCTTAGCGCGTAGTCACATTGTGATTTTGATAGTAATAAGATTCTTTTCTATTCAAAAAAAAAAAAAAAAAAACACGATTATATATGCTAAAGTTTACTGACGCTCAAGTGCGAGAAGTGGATGTGATCCAGGGCATTCCCTCGACCATGTACAACACCTACATGAGTTCGCCTTCCGTTTGCCTTTCTGGACTTTGGAAGATGGTATACGATACTTATTAAAGCTCGACAATAGGATACTGTGAAAGTTGTGCACGCAGTCCCAGTTCTGCCGGGAAGTGCATCTTCGTCTCTTTAACGATCTCATGCATCTCAAAATCTCTTGCAATCCTGGACTTAATTATACGGATTTTGACTTAAAATTCATTCCGCGTCATGCAACGCATCTCGAGTCATTATCCTTGAAGCCTAACGACATACACGTTGAAGAAGAACTTATAGAATTGCTCTGCGACAGTGTTGATACCCTCACAAACCTCGTCTCACTACAACTCGAATTCTCTCCCATTGAGGTTACGTCAGATCAGAGAATCCACCTGCGTCTTCTCGGCTTCTTGCGTGGCCAACAAAAGCTTCGAAGATTGTATCTGCATTCTGGACATCTAGACGAACCTACCTATACTCGAACGCTGTTTTCGCTGTTGGAAGAAATGTCTAACCTCCAAGCACTGGGATTGAGGTCGTGTCATATAATGTTTCCTGAGATTGGTGTATCACCTTAGACTAATTATCACAATCTCATCGAATTTCTACCGCGGAATTTGAAGACTCTTCATATCGGTCTGCTAGAGGAAGAACGACCGTTTACTGAATATGAGTGATGATTCGATTTTCCTTCCAATACTACAAGATTGGCTGATGTTTTTACAGGTCAATGGATTGGGAAATTTCAAGCATCTCACTTACTTTAATCTAATAAACCGTTGCGACCACCTACCATTCGAGGCTTTAGAATTCGTAGCTGATGATCCTCAATTGGAGTTAGTTGGCCACAATCGATGGGTGTGGGATGTTCAAGCCGATTGCACGAAATGGCCAAGTTGGAAGACTTACTTCGCTGTTCAAGATGACTTTGAGGATGAAGATCACTGGTGGCTTTACAATGCCTTTGTTGACAAGGACGAATAACTGTATGAGAAGCTGAATACAGAATTCTATGTCATCTCTGTGAATAATAATTAAATCTCTAGTCTTCTTAAATCACCAACTGTGGTGCCCAGATGCGGGACAATGAATTGTTTTTGTGTTGATGCCCTTTCGTCAGCAATAACTTAAAATAGATTTCGGTGTACGCTTCGGAAGGTTGCAAGCCAGAACTATGCTTAGCTCTGAAGATAGTGTCTGTTGATGTAGCGAATACGCCAGAGCCCAGAGTGTGTAGTCACGAAGTCTTATGGAAGTCAGCAATAATAATTGACCCTCGTCGCTAAGCATCTTAAAGGTGACTAGCATACTCAAAAGGAGCAAAAACAGTCTAGCGTTCAGTTAGAAGCAGAGTACATTTAGGCGTCTATTATCACGCAAACCTGATACCTGATATATCGGTTATTTCCTGGGTTTCAGTCTAGGAATTCGACCCTGGTTCTACCCCAAACTCCAGCCCGATAGCATAGAAACGACAGCTGAATGAAGGGCAAAATCAATCAGTCACCGAACAATGTAACATTATTGGGAGCATCAGTAACGGGGTGCGAAGAGTTGGAACGTCCAGGGTAATAGTGTCATAGAATGTTTCCTTACCCCTGGTTTCATCGAGAGGATCACACCCCCGAGCTACTAGCATCTCTTTCCAGCTCATCTTCCCCTTCATCATAGAAAATCTGACGATGAGGAAACTATCAGTAACGAGCTTGGGGAATTAGGATGCCCATACTAACCGTATCCTCGAATGGTTCCTCATCCCCATCTTCATCAAGAGTGCCCCATGGCGGTCGAACGTTTACCCAACTAACCCAAACGCGGGACCAGCACCAACCATTTAACACCAGTTATGAATGGACCTTTCATTTAAAGTACTCACCGATCATCGCCTGTCGGATCGGCGACAGGACTATCACGAAATAAAGTGCGATTTCTCTTCTGAATTTTTTTGATAACAAATAATGGCGAAAACTTGTCTTCTTTGGCACAGGCACTTTGCAACAGCCCAGTAACGTTATTAGTGCACCATTTGATATCACCACTAACAGTGGGACCCAGGGTACCAGGTACAGGCAGTGTTCCGATTAATGCCAGAGCGACGACGTCCGAGTCTGCAATGCGATTAGAAAGTCACAACCAGGATCTGCGTAAGGATATTCACTTCTGGTGGATAGGTATAAACTGTATGCATGGCAGGAGGTGACGTCGGTCACAAGGAATTTATCGGCCATAATGGGCAAATTAGCTAGTAATTCGAGGAAAGTGTTATTGGGAATATGCGTAATACGTGGTCGAGCCATGATCAATAGAGCCCCACGGTTCTTGCCGAACTCCCATTTCCCATGGAGCGAAGCCTGGGCGAGATCAGGGATCCCTCTATGAAAGAATCATATACCTGAGAATAAACACAAGGACTTAGAGGTAGACTCACAAATCAGCACCCGATGAAAATTCGCGGCGTTTTGCAGTATCTGAAACAATTTCAAGCTTCTCTTGTTCATATTCTTCAACTGGAGGGTGTTGTGCTACTAAATTAGCGGTGGCTTTGGCAGTGTAGATATTGTCTTCTTTTTCGAACACCCCGGTTTTTTTGTTGATCTTGCCATAATCGCCCACCTGAATAGTGGGTGTAAAAAGCTACATTCGAAAGATCAATGGATATACTTGCCTTGATTCGCTTGGGAGGATCCCAATTCGCCCACTTCGAGGAGGCCGTATAAATCAAGTCAACATATTTGCGTGAGGACTCTGTTCGGCGAAACATTGAAAGGGAAAGGTCTTGGTCCACAAGGAACAAAGTTTGTGCTTAAAGGGGGGCAGGATGGAATGATCCTATCCATAGGCCCAGGTGATGTACATTTGAAACAGTACAGACGCCAGAGTTTAATAGATTTCAGCAGTGTGTCCAGAGACAGCCAGATTTGGCGCAGGTATGACAGATCATCAATCAATACAGGTTTAACAGATTTCACACAAGGTGTTTCTCAATGGGTTTGAAGAGGGTTGCTTATATATATGATATATGATACCGCATGACTGAACACATGGTGTGCGCCCACAGGCAGTCGCAAACAATGGGCAATATTGAATCCCAACTCAAAGTGAGAGCGTTCCTTCTAACGAAGTTTACACTTTTCAAGAGGTGCATAGAAGAGCTTCGGTCTCATTGCTCTAAACAACCTTGCAGCCAAACGTTACAATAGTTTCCAAGAGTCCAATCAAACAGGTGCCTTAGATGAGGCTATCATCTACAGTCGCGAAGCATTTCGCCTTTGCTCTCCTTCACGTCCCAGCTACTATGCTATAATTCTCGAAAACCTTGTAGTTTTCGTCAATAGGCGCTTTGAACTACGCCATGGGATGGATGACCTAGCTGAGGTGATCACACTTCGCCATAAAGCAATCCCTTTATATCCTACTGGACATCTCAAATACTTCATAAATCTTTACAGCCTTGTCCGAGCCCTTCATAGTCGCTTCATGGCACTTGGCGAGGTGGAGGATCTACAAAATGCGATTACGTACATTCGCGAAGCCATCCTTTCATGTCCGCCCGAGAACCCCAACTATCCGACCGCTTTAGGTGACCTTGGTAGGCTTCTGTGGGATCGCTTTGAAAAACTTGGTGAAATAGAGGATCTGGAAGAAGCCATCACATATTACCGTCGATCTCATCTTCTTCCCCCAAAGGATATCAATGTGACCACTAGCCTTGGCTTGGCTTTGTTTACTCGCTTTGAGAGGCTTGGGGTAAGGGATGATCTGGAAGAAGCCATAATATACAACGAGGAAACCCTGCTTCTTTGTACCCCTGGATATCACATGGGCAGCACCTATCTCTGCCGTCTTGCATCGGCGCTTTACGCTCGCTTCAAATGCCTTGGTAGGGCGGAGGATTTAGAGGGTGCAATAGTGTACCAACGCGACGCCCTTGGTATGCATCGTACTGAGGACCCTGATTATCCTACTACGTTGAACTACCTTGCTTTATTTGTTTATTACCGCTTCCAGAGTCTTGGCAACATCGATGACCTGGATGAAGCCATCAAATGCTGCAGCAAAGCGTTACAACTTAGCCCTCACGGGAATTGGGTTTCACTTAATAATCTTGCCTTGTTCCTTACGACCCGCTTTAAGCAGTCGGGTAAAATAGAAGATCTAGAGGATGCAATTGAATACGGCCACAAAGCCCTCGATTTCTGTCTTCCTGGAGACACCATACGCATCAAATCCCTTTCCAACATTGCCTTAGCTATTTATGCCCGCTTTGAGCAGTTTGGCAACATCGACGATCTCGATGAAGTCATCAAGTACAATCGCGAATCGCTGCTTCTTTGCCCTGTTGGGCCGGACCGCTTTTTTTCTCTTAATAACCTCGCCCACGCACTTATCACCAGCGTTCAGAAGCGTGATCAAGTGGAGGATCTGGTAGATGTGAGTGTCTACATGCGTGAAGCTCTTGATCTCTGTCCTCCTGGTAACATCCACCGTGCCACAGCTCTGAGCAACCTTGCACGCTTCCTTCAAAATTACTTTGAGCAGCTTGGCGGGATAGCTGATTTGGACGTCGCTATCACATATAACGAGGAAGCGCTAGGTCTTCGCCCTCGTGGAAATCCAGACCGTTGGATATTCCTTGATCATCTTGCGCGTTCCCTTTCAACTCGATTCGAGAGGCTTTATAAGGTCGACGATCTAAAGAATGCTATCGCTTATCATTCCGAGGCAGAGACAATGTTGCCATCCGACCACCCACAGCATGCAGTATTAGGGCCATCTATTGCTTCCACCTATCTCTTGCAATACCAAACCAATCGCACACGGGAATATTTAACTATGGCCTTTGAGCTTCTGAAGAGCGCGGCCAATCACCGCTTTGCTGGTTCAAAGGCTCAGCTTGATGCCGCATTGGAATGGGTATTCGAAGCGCGTCGATACCAGCATCGTTCAATCTTAGAAGCCTATTCTCGGTCATTGATTGCCATGGACCGCTGCGTAGCTACGAGACTCAGTATTGAGTCTCAACAGGAATTCCTTACCACAGTCCCAAAATCACTTGCTTTGGATGCTGCTGCTTGCGCCATTGCAGGTGGGGAGCTTGAACGAGCTGTTGAACTGTTGGAGCAAGGGAGGGCTATAGTCTGGGCGAGGTTGCGAGGTTATCGGCATTCACTTGAAATGCTTCACGAAGTTGATAGTGAGTTGGCCAAAGAGTTTCGGACACTGAGCGCCCGCCTTGAGCAGCATGCTACATCTTCAGATGTTGGGATGAAAGTATCTGAAACCTTTTCTGAACCTGCTTCGCCACCAGTTTCCATCGAGGAGAAAATGAAGCAACATCGCATACTTACAGAGAAGTGGGATGATGTGGTCAGCCGGATTCGGGAAAAGGAAGGTTTTACAGACTTCCTGCGTCCTATACCATTCACTACCCTTCAACAAGTGGCTAAGGAGGGCCCTGTTATCGTCGTCAACATTGCCTCGGACAGATCTGATGCCATCATCCTTTGCCGTGACATCCGTTTTCCAGTTCTCGTACCTCTTCCCGATGCATCGCCTAAAAATCTTGCTCCCCTTTCTACTCAGCTCTCAGAGGCACGAGCCGGCGACGCCGTGGACTGCCCCATAATCGTTTATGGAATCTTGCGAACTTTGTAGGAGGTGGTTGTCCTACCGGTGAGGGTCAAACTTGCTGAATTAAATATAGCGGAGAGAACACGAATTTGGTGGTGTCCAACCTCGGAACTGTGTGGTCTGCCGTTACACGCCGCAGGTCCATACTCAGCCGGAGAGAAGAACTTTCCAGACATTTATGTTTCATCTTATACACCATCGCTATCTGCATTAATTTCAGCTCGAGCTGGCAAGGTGGGTACACCTACCATTCCCAAGATGCTCGTTATTGGCCAGCCCGGCGCTAGTCTACCTCAGGTCAATAATGAGATTAGCATCATCCAGGAATTTCATAGTTCTCTCACCATTTTGTCTGGGGAGGATGCCACTCCAAAAGCGGTATTGTCCTCTCTTAGCCACCACACCTGGGCTCATTTTGCCTGTCACGGTATTCAAGACCCCAAACCGTATAAATCGAAATTTATCCTTCATAACAACGAGCACGTTACCTTGCTCGAGCTGGTTAAAGCTCGATTACCAGATGCAGAGTTCACTTTCCTATCAGCTTGTCACACCGCCGCGGGGGATCTACGCGGAACACCTGACGAAATCATTCACCTAGCAGCGGCTCTGCAATTCTGCGGGTTTCGGAGTGTAGTTGGAACGCTTTGGGCAATGGGGGATTTAGATGCTCCGGATATGGCACAGGACTTTTACAAGCATATGTTCCGTCGACGTGAGGGTACTCTGAATTTCAGAGATTCAGCTGCTGCACTTAACCGGGCTACTCGACAGATGAGAGGTAGGGGGGTGCCAGTGGATCGTTGGATCAATTTTGTACACATCGGCGCTTGATACTTTCGATCAGAATGTTTGTTCTAATTGTTATATGTTATCTTTTTACCACTGTACTAGCCCATCTTCGATACCAAATGTAAATTGCCACGTCCTATGCTAGACTCTTCCTATGGCGCGGTATCGCATCAACGAAGAAGCAACCTTTACAGAAGAAAAGTCACGCCCCAAGCATCACATCTGGCTTACGCTTACATTCTCAGCCCGATGAGCACGCCATTCATGACTACGGCGCGCCATGGGAACGATGCTAGGACCATGAGTCCGATTCGTTGCCCAGTTCATTTGGACGGATAGCGGTACAATCGAGCCTAACAGTTCACTAGTAGTTCCCTATAGGATGTCATCACTTTAGTCCATCTACCGAGTTGGCATACACCAAGAGGGACTACGCAATAAAAAAGGCTTGCATCAAATGATGAGAACCGCGTTAACAAGTCTGAGAATCGCATTAGTGGTAGATATAGTGTATACTATACTCACACCCCTGCTCTCGCAGCTGCGATATTGAGGATACTACCGGGCCGATATGAATGTAGATTGAGATACTAATATGGGTCGGCAAAGGCGGACTGTTTATGGCAGGAGTATTTATGAAGCTTTGGAAACTTCAAGTTGATGCATTGATGGCCGGCAAAGTTCAAACGCTTTAAGAGCAAAACGCTTGAACACCAGAGGGAGAACGTAACGGGGTGATCTGTAAATTCATATTCATATTCATTAGCATATCGGATGTAGCTTCGTCGAGATTTGGACCGTACCGTCAAGAAAGTCGGTTACATCATAGACCTTGCCTGTATTTAAAGCATGTTAACGATAATGCGGTGTTTCAAGCCGTGGTTGAGGCCAGGGGTCGAACGTAACCCTCACCATGAACAATAATCCAACAGCTTTTCCGGCTGTTGTGTTTCGCAACCTCCTTCCCAGAGATAAGTTTGTGTTCGTGCCGCACCATATTAGAGCTTCCCAGGTCAGTCGCTCGTTATAGACCAAGACGCAAACTAATATTGGATTCAGGCGGCAGCAAAATCATACTTAAATACGCTGGCAAAGATGCTACGTGAGCAAAGGCACCTGAGTCGCCAACAACCGTTCACGTCTTACTGTAGGCAAGAATATGACCCTATTCATCCACCCGATGCCATAACCAACAATCTTCCTCCGGAGAAGCAGTAAGTATGAGCCTAGATATCTTCCAGCATGACGATCACGGTCTCAAAGTCTAGGTGCAGTCGACGCGAACACTGTCGAGAAGGTTGAGGTTATTGTTACGGACCAAGAAAGGGCACAAGAAGAACGAATGTCTGCAAGGCCCCCTCTGGATGAGATCCTGAACTTACATGATTTCGAGGTGATACAGTAATTAGCTGTATGACACGCTTTACTCATGCGTATACAGACAATTGCTAAAGCGGTCATGCCAGAGAAAGCATGGGCATACTATTCATCTGCGGCGGATGATGAGATCACGAACCGAGAGAATCATGCCGCATACCACAGGTTATCTTCGTCTTTTTATTCTTGCCTTCACTTACAGCCTCGTAGGATATGGTTTAGACCACGCATACTTCGCGATGTCAGCAAAGTAGATTGGTCAACATCTATCCTCGGCTACAAGTCTAGCATGCCCGTATATATTGTAGGTGCATACGCGTTCATGTGCTTAACGATTACTAAGGGCTCTCCAAGACGGCAACTGCTCTTGGAAAGCTTGGTCATCCTGACGGGGAACTGAACCTTACACGAGCTACAGCTAAGCATGGGGTCATACAGATGGTGCAATTATTTCTTGGAATATAATGGAGGAATTACTGATCCTTGTCAGATACCGACACTAGCGTCTTATTCATTTGACGATATCGTCGATGCGGCTCAGCCGGGACAAGTACAATTTCTCCAGATGTAAGTGGATTTGAAAATGCTCGCCTAACTCCGTAACTCCCGTATTAGATATGTCAATAAGGACAGGGAAATCACCAAAAGGATAATACAGCATGCGGAAAAGCGCGGAATCAAAGCGTTGTTCATCACCGTAGATGCACCCCAACTCGGCCGCCGTGAAAAGGTTCTTACATTACTACTGGGGCCGTCCCCTGTACTGACGGTGACGTCTCTCAGGACATGAGAATGAAGTTCGAAGCTGAAGATCCTGCGGAAGTATCAAAGGCAGGGTCCCGAAATGTCGACAGATCTCAAGGAGCGGCAAGAGCTATAAGTGTATGCATTCAACTCACATAGGTCAACCTCGTCTTCTCACTGATGTCGTGATAACAGTCCTTTATCGATCCAAGTCTTAATTGGAACGATCCCAAATGGTTTAAGAGCATAACTAAAAGTTAGCTTCTCCATGCCATTCGTTTGGTGCAATCTTGAGTTTTTCCCCAGCGCCTTTGATTCTAAAGGGCGTTCAATGCTGGGAGGTCAGTGTTGCATAACGAGTTATGTTTTTCTAAGAGCCGAACTCTTCTAGGATGCTCTCGAAGCGCATGATCGAGGAGTGGCAGGAGTAGTCCTTTCCAATCATGGTGGTCGGCAACTAGATTTCGCGCGTTCCGGTATAGAAGTCCTAGTGGAGGTTGTTGAAAAGTTGAGAGAGAAGAGAGGCCTTAAATTCCCCAATGACAAATTCCAATTATTTGTAGATGGGGGAGTTCGAAGGGCCAGCGACGTCTTGAAGGCTGTTGCTCTCGGTGCTACTGCTGGTATGTTTTCAAGCGACTTATGGACTGGTGATTGTACTGAAATAAATCCAGTTGGTGTTGGACGACCTTTCTTGTACGCATTCTCTGCGTATGGAGTAGATGGTGTCGTTAAAGCATTGAAGATTCTGCGTGTGAGTGAATGATGTTCACTTTCACAACGTTTTCTCTTATATATGCGTTCAGAATGAAATCGAGATGAATATGCGCCTTCTTGGGGCGAAAACTATTAAAGACGCCGTTCCCGAAATGGTTGACGCTTCCGGCGTTCGATCTCTCGTCATCTCAGTGCCTGGTGACAGGCTATACGATAACAACTGTGCGTGTTTTAAATTTTAGTCTTCTTCGAGAGAACCTCTAAGTGTCCTTCAGATGAGAGCCTACAGAATGCAAAACTGCGGGATCTCAAGACGAAACTTTAAAGATTTTGGGCAATTTCTGGCATTATACCCTGTCATGCATTATGCCAAAGTGGGGAATTTGATCCTTACTACGTAGTAATGTAGTACGGAGGGAAGGTACTGTTAACTGGATGTTTTGTAAGGTGTCATCACAATGCAATACCATCATGATTCCGGCCACCTGTCGCAGGACGACAGGGGTATTAAAAATCCGACAACACGCGTCTATTAAGGCGGTGACGGAGTGTGGGTATCTGGGGGTTCTACGGCTCCTCGGCCGAACGGCTGGTAGTAGACAACAAGCTTAATCTCATGAGAGTTGGTGCTCAAGCGCTCACATGCAAACCGCTTTCAAAAATACCTGTAACACGAAACGCATAACAAGGAATAACGTCGAACATACCTTGAAAACCTCATCATGCAACAACTTATCTTGTTTCAATTGGATACAAATGGGTCATTCCGTGAGTCTTTCTTGAAGCGTTACAGATAGTCTTTTACTAAAGTTTCAATGAGGATCGGCCCAATTTCGAGGCCAACATCAGCAGTAAACGAATTCATGGCCTAAAAGGAATTGACGCAATGATAGGTAACGCTTATGTATTGGCGAAGGGTAACAACCCACACAGACCTCAGAGAAGAGCGCATTAAGGTACCAGCGGGGGCACCGTATGACGCTGAAATGCAGACACTAGCGGCGGCGTCAAACATACTTGATAATGTGATGTATTATGTAATGACCAATCAATTTTCTATTACACTGCACTAGTTCGTACGGATGCATGCAAACAACGGTTATAACACTGATTTCTCAATCCTGTAGTCCTTTCGCGGGAGAAGTACTGCTGTCGCTAGTCCACCCAAATGCTTAATACATGAGCCTATGCCATACACACAGTATGCTACTCACGACGCTACAATGCATGATCAGCAATTCGTGCCGGGAAACTATTTTCAGCTCAATGGTTCTGGTTCTGGTGCTTGTTCTCTATAAGGTGAATCTGTCCCGATATACTGAAATCGACATACCACACTTATCCCCGGTCTGCATGAATTGTCAGTCAGACCCATCCACGGGACCATTTCATTTTCTTATTACGAGAAGTGCTGGCAGCATTTTTCACCGCTCTTTAAAAATCGAATTCTCGACTCTTGCAATGTTCAATTAATTCAGGTAAGACCTACCGAGGGTTGGGACTATTTTTTTTTTCTGCAAAGACCGAGGTTGCATTCGTAAATGAACTACTGGTACATGGGGGGCTAGTACGGCCAGACTCGTGCAGAAAATCCGTGCGGCATAAAAGACTAGGATACGCATGAGGGTATACGAACAAGTCCAGAAGGCCCGCATAAAGCGAGGCCTTATTGTTTACTACGGGAGAGGTTGCCTGCGACGATTCGAGGGTGGTTGGGACTATTACCCGACTGTTTAGCAGAATACTGTTGAAGTCCCGGGCTTTTGTTGTGTGTAGGGCTTCAAAGGGAGAATTATTGATGCAAAGCGTACTTCGCCTTTCACCACCAAGGAAAACTTGTTAAACATGGCCAAACCATCCGAAGCATGGCGAGACTTACCTGGCCGAATTACAAAAGACGGGGACACTTGCTTTGCATTTGGAGCCTCTGCTGATATATGGAAAGGAAAATGGGTGGATACAAGCAAAAAGGATCAAGTTTGTAGTTTCATTTGTCCTCTTTTTCTTCTTCCCCAAATTTCTTTCGTTAGCTTGCTGTTAAAGTCATACGGGCATTTCTTCACGAACACAACGAAGACTTGGAAGAGATGAAATCAGTAGTTGATTCGCTTTCTGTCGTGCTACTGGTACTTACCTCGCCGTAGAAGTTGAAACGAGAAGCTTCGATTTTGTGTCGTCTCCACCACCCACATATCGTCCCATTTTACGGGATCAGTTTTGATTTCGACAGAAAAGACAGCCCATCCTTAGTATATCCATTCTATAAGTCTGGAGACCTTATATCCTATCTCAATGCGAGCCCTCAAGCTAACCGATTTAAATTGGTAAGCACCTTCTAAATAAGAGTTTCCCTTTTTGTTCGAACAGTTTGCTAGATCTGTCAAGTTGCGTCTGGACTAACTTATCTTCACGGTCGCAATCCTCCCGTAGTGCATGGTAATATCAAGGGTGTACGTTATTCAATTAACGATTTTGCATTTCTAACTTTACTCCCGACAGATTAATATTCTCATCGACGACAATGGCAAAGCACGTTTGAGTGATTTTGGCTTAGGGCGCCTGGTAGAAACACACGGTTCTACAACAAAGCATGTTGGTGGAACATGTAGATGGATGGCGTACGAGCTGATCTGTGACTACGACGATGAGACAGACGAACCAGCCAAACTTACGGTTCAGACCGATATATGGGCATTTGGAATGACAATTTTGGAAGTGTGTACCTGGTGTATTCTTAGCTGGGACTCCACTAAAACCTTCTTGCCATTAAAGATTCTTACGGGAATGCCTCTGCTTTCTCATTTAAATTATGACACAAGTGTCGTCTTTCAGGTCGTTAAAAGTCGCAAACCACACCAGCCGCCAGAAATTAGAGACGACTTATGGTCACTTCTGACCCGCTGTTGGGATGAAGATCCACAAAAACGACCGAGCGCAACTATCATCGCCTTTTACTTGGATTTCCTCTTCACGAAATCCCCGGAGCTGCACGTGGGTGAACGACTATTGAATATACTGTTATCCGAGGATAGGTCGGGAAACGAACCCGATAAGTACTCCAAGGAGAATCACGCACTATATTGCAATTGGCCTAGTTGCCCAGGGTTTTTCGCCACTCTGCAACAATGCCAGGAGCACGAACAAGAGCACTGGGACCCTTTGCTCCCATCTACTCCACGGCAGTAGCCTCAGAAAGCCCCCACTCCGGGTATGTTGGATCAAACAGCTCCATCTCTGTGCCACTCACTCATGTCAAAATGAACGTAGAATACGGGGTGGATTCCAGGGTATTTGTTGGAGGCGGATGTACTGTCGCTACGGAGGGAAGGCGACGTTCTGTAAGGCGTCATCACAATGCAATACCAATCATGATTGTCCTTTGCTGAAAGTTATTATGAACCATGTACTACTAGTGTAGTCCGAACGCCATAAACAACTAGCATTCATCGTATGACGTGATTTTGGAAAAACTCGGGAAATAAGGTACCTATCTAGATAAGCACCAACCCATCATAACTACTGGAGTAACTCTTCATGTACATTGAAGTGTCTGGAAGTTTGCGCAAAGGTTTAATCCCACATAAGAAGTGGGCGATGACTCGACATACCGTATTACGCTTCCTGCTTCGTGACACTTCCCTCGTCCTTCCTCATCCCATTGAACGATCCAGCGGCCAAGGATATGTCCATTTTTGTCCAGCATCTCTGCGACTGTCTCTTCCTTCCCGGGTATGATGGACTTGGTTGACCTATCGGGAGGCAAGGGCAGCTCTCGTGCTAGCTCCCACTTTGCGAATGGTCGTTTTGTTTCGATTAAAAAGTAGGGGTCATACACCTGTAGATACGTGCTGCAATTATTGGTCTGTGTTAGGTTATGCACGTCTTATCGGACTTACTCGAGTAACTCTAGGCTGTAGTGTGAGGCTGTAGGTGGTCAACTCAAGACCCTCAGCGCCGTCGTCTGTCTTTAGACGTTTTAGGGTATTGACATAGGGCTTTCCGCACCAGCCAACTAATGCTGTGCTGAGTCCGGAGGTGCCAATGGCTATTGAAGCAAGGGCAAGCCGCGCTGATACTGGTAGGCTGGACTCTACCAAGAACATAAATGGCGCCAAAGTAATTGAAAGGGAAAGGGACCCGAGCGAGAATATCTTGAGCCTTCTAAAGGTCATGGCCAGGGGACCACGATAGACCTCAGATTCTGCAGGATTGACCTGCGAGTCGCGCAGAGAAGCTTTTTCGGCCGGGGTCGACATCGGCCTTGCACATGGTGGAAATGGAGACCTGTTCGTCTTAAGATACGTTAGACCGTAAAGAGGTCGACAAAGCGGTTGCTGTGGACAAACGACCAGAGAGGAGAGGACGCGCCCTCTAAGTGAGTGACGCGGAAGCATGTCGGTCGCCAAAAAGAGTGCGCGTAAGCACGATGGACCCTCCCATATATTACTCAAAGGCTGAATTCATAGAAACGGTCAGACAACTCTGCTTTCTGCGTTTACATGTCCTAAACGGTTTCAGAACCATACAGGACACCGGCAATAAAGTCTCCCGACGCGCTACTATCGCCGGACCTCAGAATATCATCCTTGGTGGTAAAACTATCATTGCCAGCGGTGCTATCATTCGCGGGGATCTGAGGAGGTCAGGTCCTGGACATGCTGTCGTGATCTCTCTCGGAAGATATTGTCTCATAGGGGAGGGATGCATCATGAGGTGCGCATAATTATGTCGTCTTTTCGTTAGTGGCTATACCTTCAACTTCCAGACCTCCATACAAAACGTATCGAGGTGCCTTCAACTACTATCCAATGAAGATTGGCGACCATGTTCACATCGGCGCCAACAGTGTCGTTGAGGCTGCCACCATCGGAAATCACGTTGAAATTGGCAAAAACTGCATTATTGTGCGTACGCCCCCGTCATTCCTCTGGCTTTTTTGTGTTAATTTGTTACAGGGAAAGTTCACAATAATAAAGGATTGTGCGAAAATCGCAGACAATACTATAATCCCTCCAAGCACGGTCGTTCCAGCGTTGGCGCTATTCGCAGGTTCACCAGGTAAATAATGCCCGCATATGCATACATTGGAAAGGTTACTTATTAGACAGGTCGATTTGTTGAGGACCTTCCTGAGTCAACGCAAGAGATTGTCGAATCATACACAAAACAATACTATACCCGTTTCCAGCCTTTGGAGCGGTAGTCTAGTTATACTTCATCTCCCTATAACCTTCTCCAGTAAGTCAGTGACGTCCCCATTGTAACCACTTTCTAATAAGGAGCAGCATTACTATGTGCTATTCCCACCCAAGAATGATCATGACACCCTTATGATCGTCTGTCATAATCGCTAGTGCTGAGCATACATGAGATAAATATGGTCATCCCAGTGTGATAAACGACCGCAAAGTCACATTGTCTGCTTTACAATACAAATTAGCGTACAATAATTCCAATACCTGCTACGATCCACTATAAACGAGAGAAAAAGGTCATACTTATTCACGCAAACTTGCACGTAAACATCTCGCCCTCCCATTGATACAGCGTCACAGTTCCGCATTGTTCATCAACGAAAAAGCCAGTGACAAGATGTGGCTCCACAAACGACGGGGGCTCTAATAAATGCACAGTGAAATGATAATTAGGTAATTTGAGATGCACCATCCGTATCTTTATCTCGTCCTTCTCGTTACACAGGAGGATAACATAAGTCCCACAGTTGGTCGACTGACAGAGATACCAGGATGACAGGTTTGATGCAGGTATGACTCCTGGAATGACGACGCAGGGGTAGAGTGTTGGCACGGGTAAACGATCGACTTCGTCGGATACCGTCAACGAGGCAGCATCAACAATCCAATAGTTCATCACTGTGACTGGTGCGGTGTCGACATGGTGGGAAATCGTATAAATCGTTAAAGCCATAACGCCGAATGTCGACTGCGTGGTTAAAATGCCTTCCATCTGAACCCGCCCTACAGATCCCTTGTAACGCATGTCGTTGGGATGCAGTACCGGCGGAATCGGAATCGCATTATAATAGATTTGAGTAGGGACATCGACAACATCGTCGTAGGGAAGTAAGCGTCTGGGAATCCATAGCTGATAAGTGGTGAAGTCGTATTCAGAATGGATGTACAAGTTGTCGTTCCAAAAAGAAGTTCCGATTTGATCCGGCCACATCATCTATCAGGACAGAGATTTGCGAATAAGTCACGGTATAGAACAAAAAACTTACACGAACGTTATCTTGAGAAAGGTGTTGACACACACATATATCCGTTTCTTTATTGGTCATCCTGTTACATGCGAATACATGCAGAGGTGGCGGCATAACGTCGTCGTTCATGTATAATACGCCAATCACCTCCGCATTCAAGAAGATGGCCCGGAAATACCTAGTGCTGGTCAACTCAACTTGCTTGGACAGACTAATATCCAGCGTAACCGTTGGCCCGCTATAATCGACGGTCAGAACTTGTATAGAGGACCTAAGGTGGAAAAAAAAAAGTCAAGATGTAACCCTGTTCGTTATTCGAGTGCAACTTACGGAAAATTGCCGCCACCACGACTCGTGAGCAGAGCAATAGTGAATTTGCCATGTTCAGGCCATCCAGTCGAGAGGTCCAGGACACGCCTATGAGATCTAACAGAACAGACAAGCCGCCCGTCCTCCGTCGACCACACTGAAATGCTGGATTTAAGAACTGAATGTGTAATCACATAGCTCGTCCCTGGGATTTGTGCTAGCGTGTCGAGATGTTTGTCGATAGTCAATGTCTTCACTGGTCCTATGATCTGTGGGTTATCATTCTGCCAGTTGCGATTGAGGCGATTGAAGTGTTGTACAAGCCCTCGGAGGGCCTTGGTATCGTACTTGGCGGCAGTGATATCTTCGTTCGGCGGGCACGGGATAGGTCGGGCCTGTCGGGTTTTGCTAAGCGTTTTAATCAAGCAAGCACGCTCGAAAGTTCGAAATAAGCCTTGGATACTCCGAGATACCTGGGAATGCGGATCCGTAAGAACAGCCAACGCATAGCGGTGGCAATGACTTACCATGGAGAAAGAAATAGCATCTTCAACCTCTAGAAGTTGGAAAAGATGTAACAAGATATCTGCAGGCAGTTTTACAAGCATCTCTTATCACCAGGCGCTCTATGTGACACGTTGTCTAAATGTTCCGCACGCTAAAATTCACACCGAATCGTCGAAGGCTTGTGCAGGTCGTTTCAATGAAATTACATTATTGTGCGTAGAGAAAACAAGATTAGTATGCGACTGAGAGGTGGGTAAAAGCAATTGAGACCAGGAGTGGATAATGTATGATAAAAATGCCAGAAGCAATAATCTAATGCATATGCTACCATGATAGGAAAGATCGTGAGGGTTCATGAAGATGGGACACGGAGGAATACGCATGGATATCGAGAGTAGGAACAAAACAAGCCGAAAGCGTTTATTCCTTCTTCTCTTCCTTGTTCTCAGACGACTGTTCATTCGAAGC
>QFEO01000030.1:0-12877 GCA_003316615.1 Amanita pseudoporphyria
ATTCGTTTCAATGGTCTGATAAGAATTGACTAGATAAGTCAAGGCCCTTTTTGACAGCATGATCGCTACGACGATGCCATCTGAAGCTACCGTTATATAGGACGCCCCTCCCATAATCACCTTTGACCGGCATCGATGATACCTTGGCCCAAGGAGTGGCTCTACTCGTTGTGGAAATCCCTCCTCGGTTACTTTCTGCCCAAAGCTGTGGAGATGTCTAATCAAGCGGTCCCCTTCAAGTCTCGAGTCGTCGAAGGCCCGGCAAATATCTTAGCTTCTGATACAGCTCGCGCACAGAAGCTCCTGGCAGGTTTTCACCCTCATGGCCCTGCTGCTTTCCGTGAACGAAATATGGGAGATCCCATAACAGCCGAGCACTCCATTGACGTTACAGATGCAGGTATGTAATGCTCGCTTTCGTGCATATATAACTCTTACCATATTGCAGCCATAACTTATACACTATCTGTTGGCATTGGACGCCCTGCGAAAACTTTCACGCTTCTTATTGACACTGGTAAGTAGGCTTATGGACCTAAATGCTTCAAGTTCCCCATCTAAAGGGTCTACACCAGGAAGTTCCAATACGTATGCTTTCCGTGCCTCTCTTTACTTATAAAGTTGATGATTGGCGATCGTCAGATGGATTGGTGCTCATCAAGCCTACGAACCAACATCGACAAGTAAGAACACTGGTAAACAAATGGTCAGTAACCATTCACATGATCCTTGACTATTAATAGTTACATATTCTTTCCAGAAGGTTTCATATGGTTCAGGTTCATTCGTCGGAATTGAATGTGAGTATCTGTCTAACATATTCTATAGCACATATCGATTATTTTTAGACACTGATACCGTTACGTTGGGATCGAACTTGGTTGTTCCAAATCAATCTATCGGTATAGCATCCTGGGCTCGCGGATTTGGAAGCGGCATAGATGGGATTTTAGGGTATGAAGAATAACGTTGGTATCATGCGGTGCTAATTTGCACACAGAATTGGACCTGTGGACTTGACAGCAGGTAATAAATCCCCCCCCATGTGTTACGTGGCGATGTTCTGAAGTCCAATAGGCACTGTTCCAGGGACTCCTAGTGTCCCGACAGTGACAGATAGTCTTTACAGCCTTGGGATCATTTCGACTGAATTAATTGGAATTTCTTATGTTCCGACAACTCGAACTGGTGAAGTCGCCAATGGGGAATTGACGTTTGGTACTGTGGACGTCACAAAGTGAGGGGGAATTTTTAATCCATTCTCCAAAACGTGCTCACATGGACGTTCAGGTATACTGGGGAGATCGAATATGTTCCAATCACCCGCTCCTCACCTGCAAACGGATACTGGGGAATCGATCAATCTATTTCTTACGGAGATAGCACAACTATTCTTCCCATGACTGCCGGCATAGTCGACACAGGCACTACAATGCTCTTGTTGGCTACGGATGCTTTCCAAGCATATCAAAGGGCAACTGGTGCCACTCTGGATAGGTACGTGTTCATGTCTCCGAGTGACAAGTCATGCACATAACAGCGTCTGCACTCAGTGCCAGTGGACATTTAACCATTACCCAACAAGGGTACGATAATCTGCAAAGCCTGTTCTTCCAGATTGGCAACGTACGTTGTTCTGTTTCGGTCTGCTATCCCTAACGTATCCGTAAGACCACGTTTGAACTTACTCGCAACGCTCAAATTTGGCCTCGCGCCTCAAATAGCGCCATTCGCGGTGATCCGAACAAGATATACCTAGTTGTCGGGGACCTGGGAAGCAACAGCGGCGCAGGCCTTGATTTCATCAGTCAGTATCAATCAATTATACTGCTGTGGTAGTGGTGACGAAGATTTCTACAGATGGCTTTGCCTTCTTGCAGCGTTTCTACAGTGTATACGATACCACCAACAACCGCGTTGGAATAGCGACCACGCAATATACCAATGCAACGACTAACTAAGGGAAAAGATGGAGGGTGTAACGATAGTCTTACAACATTGTACTTGTATCGAGAGTATCAAATAACACACTGACAAGGTTTCGCGAACCGTGGCTATGCTTTACTACGTGCGACCATTCGTTTAGATCTTCCTGGACGCTGGCTTTTGCCTGCCTTGCCTGCCTTCTTGCCTTTGTTAGCGCCGGGGCCAAAGTTATCAGTAGATGCCTTTGTATTGTGTTTGGCATGTTTCTTGGAGCCACCAAAACCATATTTCCTGTCACGCGCTGTCCGAGCAGGCTTTGGTCCGCCTTGTTTCTTCGTACGTTTCGCAGGTCGATCAGCAATGGCATCCTCCACAGCTACGTCAAAGTCATCATCACCCTTAGGCTTGTCCAGCATATCCTTGCGTTCTGTAAAACATTGTAACATAAATAAACGAGGCAATCTTTAGTATATGGAACACATGTACTTCGCTTCAGGACCTTAATTCTCTCGTCCATCTCTTTCTTCGATTTCTCCCTCTCCTTGAGCTTCTCAAGTTGGACTTGCTTCCCAAACTTCTTGCCCTCCCTTTCCTTCCGCTTCTCTTCACTCCTCTTGATCCCCGCGCTCTCGTCTAACAGCCGCTGTCGTATCCTCTCCATGTGAGCATCCGCTTTGACCATCTCCGCAAAGTAATCTGCTGGCCTCGTGAACGGGAAGTTGTGTTTGGTGGCTAGCGCATGGGCAGCGTTCGCACCATGGAGCGCTTGTTTGTAGCTGAGCGTCGTAATAACAAAGTTGTCAGTCAGCCAGTCAGTCATCTACTGGAGGAGAGATCTATAGAATGTCTCCTTACAATGCCAACTCCCGGTTCAAGTCATCATCCACATCCACTTCAATTTTTTCAGGATAGGTCACGGTCAGTGTTTCCGTCCAAGGTAATGAAGGATGTAGCTTTATAGACTCGCGTATTCGCTCAAGTGCAACCTGTAACAGAATAAGTATAGGCATAGAAAACGCGTCTAAATGGCGGAATTTAGTAGTACACGCGAACATACCTTGTTGTCAATTTCGACTTTTTGTCGAGGAACGACGTCCTCATCAACTTCGAATTCAACTTCGTCCAGTGCGATGCCTTCCTCATCATCTTCGTCTTTCCTCTCTCCATCATCCTCGGATTCGTCTTCTTCACTTTCAGATTGTCCCTCATCCTCCACTTCTTCATCTTCCTCATTCCCATTCTCCTCTTCCTCGATGTAGACGTTCCCATTCCACTCTTCCTCATCTCCTGGTCGAGCTTTGTCTATTTTTTCATTCGAAAGCTTCTTTTGTGATTTTGAAGTCTCAGGGACCGCTGTCTTTTTAGAAATCTTCTTTTCTGCTACATCTTTCAACGAGCGCTTTTTTGTTGCAGATGGCATTTATAGTCGCGTAGTTTTTCAAACCCGTATCAAGGCTTCAGGATCAAACAAGAACAAATAATATTCCGCCAAATCACTCCGTATCAATTAAAACATCTCGTCCATTCATTATTTATCTTCTGCAAATGACATTGAAAGCAGGCAAATTATGGAGAAGAGTTACTAAACGTCCTGGTACACTATATGCCGTCTGATGAGTCACTCTAGCGAAATGAAACGTATGCACTATATCTGGTCCTGCAGATGGAATATAAAATGCCATTTCGAGGGAGGATGAGAATGCGACTTGGTTATATTCTGTAGATAGTGCTCATGATCGCAGTCACAGCGCCGAACCAATCATTTCTTTTTCTTCGTGCTGGTGATCGCTAGACTCGATGCTATTTCTGTCATCTGACGCTCTGGAGGATGGACGAGTTGGAGATCGGGTCGAGAGACTAGGTGATTTCGAAGACAACCCAGGTGTCCCAGCCCGACTCGACGGCTCGCTAGCGGTCGCTGGTTGAGGATCTGGTTGCCTCAACGTGCGCCCCGAGAAGAACGATCCAATACCTGCTCCCCAAGAGGACAGACTAGGCCGTGCCGTTGCTGGCGTTGGCGGTTGCTCTGGGAGAGGTGTATTACTCAATCGGAGCTGTTTGAGCGGAAGTCGTGCTGTCTTGGGAGGATCCTCTAGATCGGCTTTAGTTACTTCGACTGGTGTGCTTGAGCAAGAGGCCCTCAAGTCATCAACAGATGACGAACCCGAATTGTTTGCACGCTGAGCCCAACGCTCGCGAACACCTTCCACGGCTTTGAAGAAGTTTGCAGATCCGACGGTTATGGTCCTCGTTACAACCTCGCGAGCAGGCGCCAGCTGCTGCTCCAGTTTCAGCTCTTGTAGGCCCTCTTGCAATCTGAGGCCAATATCAGAAACGACAGATGGCTTCTCGTTGCATGGATGCCTAAACGACAGACGTTATTGCGAATGTGCAGTGACAAAGCACAACGGACTGACCGAGGTTCAACGATATCAAACAAAAGAGGATCCGTGATTCTTTCCCAAACTTCATATGCATTCGTGGACTTGAATCCATGAATCCAAGCAGTATTGAAATCTATCGTTTGAGGTTTGTTCTAACATTGCTTGTGTGCCAAACAAGAAGACGAACCTTCCCAAGGCGACATTAAACCGGTGCCGCCGGAGATAAGGACACCACTTCCTTCACCTTTCGCGATGAAATCGCAGTACTTGACGGAGGCCAGAGCTGCGGAGATGTATTCCTCGAACTGGGAAACATGTTACTAACGTAGACGAGGAAACTGACGTCAAAACGGTCAGACCTTGTGTCGGATGTAATCATCGCTGCCCTTAAATCTTGACGGAATGATGAATAAGCGAAGGAATCGATGCTGTGCACGTACTTCATCCCTGGTGACCTCCTTGGGTCTACGTCGTTCCAGCTCTCATTCACATCTCTCACAATTTCATCTATCCACTTCCTGTCCGCCGCGGAAAGAGCGACTGTTCTTTCCAGTGTTTGATCACGAAACTCAAATACGCCAGTATCAGCCTGTCCCTGCTATTCAGACACGTCAAAGTAAAGTACTTGGATCAACGGACATTCACGAGCAGGTCTATTTCTTTCTGCTGCGTTAGTATGCTGTTTGTGGTACCGCATAACCAGCTTTTCGTCTCCTTGATCATGTCCAGCTGTTGAAGGGGTAGATATGGTTGGAAGAATGCATCCTGGCAGGGCATAAGATACGTCCATTGGAAGAAAGTCAGATGAATCACCTTCCCAAAAACATCAAGGGGAAGACCAGTATAAGCCATCATGCTCTTACGATCCGACGTCCGCAGTGACGTCGGTTTTGACAGCGTTGGCGCCCTAGTCGCTAATGAGGGCGATCCACAATCGTCCAACATCTGCAATAGCCCTTGACACTCGGTGACGATAATATTATTGCCCAACATAGCACATACGTACCTGGTAACAACGATACCAGCGAGTATTGATACGTGCATAGCCTTTCTACGGGGTAACCGTAAAACATGATCTAAGACGCATCAATCAAACTCAACCCGGTCCGATGCTAGGAACATACCCTTTTCTGTAGAATCAGCGCTTTAACGAGAAGAAGTGTCTTGTGCCTGAAATTATGTACAAAATCGCGCCTAGTGATAGTTGGCTTTCCGCCCCTTATGTGATACAGGTACTCACAGATTGGTGCCTGTATATCAAACCGTTAACAAATGTTACTTGTTACGGAATGCGCCAACTTACCGATGTACAGGCCACTCTCTGTCAGCTGTCCGCGCAAGGACAATTCCAGCGAGGAGCCAAAGTCATCGAGGATGCTCAAGTCTGAGAAATCTCTGTATCAAGAAACTCCAAATCTGTGCTTGTATGCCATACAAAAAGACGTACTTTTGCATAAATAGGGCGGTTGTGACGACACCCAGCTTATCTCTAGCCATGAACTCAGTCACCCATCAGTCTATGTAAAGGTGGTGACACGGACCGTATCGGTCCAAACACCGGCTTTGATGCAAGGACGACAACAGCCTTTTGAACAATTGACCGCGTCACATCGGCATCCTTTACAAGCAACGACGAAGCGGCAATCTGTTGGTTAAACCTTTCAGCGCACATTACAACACAGTTCTTGCGTGATAAGGAACTGCTCTCACGATATGCCAAAGACGGTCGTAGGACGTGGTCCTGAAGGTACAAGATGGAAGTAGGTGTAATCTTCGGCACTCTGACACATATCGTTATCCATAACAGCATGGTACCACATGACAGACATACCAAATGTGCACCGTCCGGTAAAGCCAGGAACGGCAGGATCTTGGCTACCTCTTCATTCTCGAAAATGTCGCCCTTGCAGTACTCGATTTGAGGCCCAACCTAGTACAAAGTTAAGGTCAAACGATAGTTTTCACGTTCCTTAGAACAGAGCTACCACATGGTTAAAATCTACGAGTGCGATTCCAAGGACGAGAGGTCCGGTAGGCTCTGGGACAATGAGTGATTCTGGACGCGTCTTTCGAGATGATGTGGATGCGAAGGAGGACATTGACACAGTGCTTTCTCTACGAAAAGCTGTGGGTGGATATGTGGGCAGTCGACTGTCCCTGACGTTCCTGTATTCCTCATAAACGGAAGGTGCCGCAGAGGTGTTCGGTGTCTCGTGCGGACGTGTCTCATGGGTATACAAGCTCACAGAGTCGACCTCGGAGCTTATGTCGGTATCCAGAGTGGTCGCATGGGAGGCGCGTTTGGAAAAGGGCTTCGACAAGAATGGTACCGACGGATGGGGCGTGATGTCGTCCAGGAGAGAATTCCTGGGCGAAGCGGGGGGCGATGAGAGAGAAATGGAGCGCTGAGATGCGGTGTCCCCGTCATCGCTTTCATTGACGAGATCCTCGTGTCCGAGGAGGGAAGGAGAGGGCAGAGAGGTAGCCATCAGAGCGACATGTCACATGTGACGCGATGAGACGGACCTGAATTCGAATGGACGAGATAAATACCCCGCACACTCCATGTCGCCCCTCTTGTCTTCTGCCTGCCCCCAACCACAGTAATGCTCACCCCGGTTGTCTTCCTGCTCCTCTCGCTCGTATGCAGGGCCACTGCCGCGCCATATCACGTGGATCCCACGCAGGCCGTACTCGCGAATAACTCCACCGAGCCCCCCAAAGCCGGTTGGTATGATCCTCGTGCGCACGGCGGGCGTCTTTTAGATGTATGTTTCCAAATTTATCCCTTGCACTACCCCTCACATTCGGCGCCCAGTATACAACCGATGTCTATGGAGAACCCCTCAATATCATTATTTCCGGACTGTCCGATCCATTTATACTAACCGATGACGGTTTTGCGCACTATTCAAAGTACGGAATCGCTTGTCGGACTATCCGAAGCTGACACGTTCTCCCAGAGCATTGGGCTACTCCCAGGAGTGTTTAGGTCTTCATATGGGGAACCGCCATGGAGCAGACCTTGGTGATGGGGACGGGATCAAGGTGCAGCAGGTCATTGTGCGACAGTACTATTTCCCCATATGGGGCACTTGCTGGGAGAGCCTGGCAGGTAAGTCGGGTGACCACTGTACTTTCGCGCCCTCATGCTCACGTATTGTCAGGAGGCCAACACTTTAGAGCGTGGAAACAAAATGGCACGCTTGCCAACAGCGGGGCCTGGTTCATTGGGTAATGTACCCAAAATAAGGCTATGACGGGTACTGATGCAAATATGATAGGGCATCTAAGGAGGAAGTATGTCAGCGCCACCATCATAGATACCATTTCATTCAAATATCAAACAGAATTCTAGGAAACACCACGACATAGTCCCCAATGGATATAACCTTGGCCAGTGAACCTTCATTTGTTTGCATCCGTCGTCTAATGTATGACTGTAGGGCGTGACTGGCTCGTCGAAAAAGCCGTCGCTGGCGGATACTGGAAGAGCAAGTGGTGGAAGGCCGACGTTGAATGGCGTACAGATCTTATCCCGGAAGGGAAGGACGGCAAGCATCCAATTTAACTATTTTTGCTCCCGTCGATGAACTGATGAAACATAGGTATTAATCACGGCATACCTCAAGACGGTCGCATAGCCATATTAACCGTGCGTCGCCTCTAATTATATTCGTACTTAGACACGACCGTATAACCAGTATACTGATTACCATGTACTTACCATTCGACGATTTCTGTAATTGTTATTGTACATAGATGTACATACCCTTTGATGACCCATATGTATAGTGTAGAGCACTTCTGTATGCCCGTCGCTAAACGTGTTATTATCATGTACTACTCGTATGCCATAAAAGAGCAGATGCATCAATTGACGTTAGCCAACTGCCGTATCGTGCATGCGTTCGCTAGCAATTTACCGAAGGCTATCATCACGCTCGACCGGCCCGACGGTCTTCCTTCCTTTGTTGAAGCTACGGTGCGCGATTTAGGTACCAATATATACAAGAAACACGGAAGTAATAGGACGCACCCAGGCTCTCTTACAATCCCTGTAGGCTTGGAAATAATCCAAGCAAGCGTCTCGGTCATAGTCATTCCGATTCAGACACTCCATAGATGCTTCTGCTGCTGCGGCACAAGGACTAACAACCCAGACAGGCAGTCAAGTACTTAATATACGAAAGAATGCTTCAATACGCACTCGATGAACTTGGAGGCAACGTGTTTTCCCTAGTAGGGGGAACAATGACCGGTGACCGGTGACCTTTTAGCTTATTCCCTTGGCTTTGACATCGTACCTCAAACTGCTCCTTGTAATTCAGCGGCTTCACACCGTCTTCTGGAGCTGGTAGCGAATCTTTCGCCATTTGTTTCCCCGGCGGAGTGGTCGTTGCTGGGAAAGGCGTAGACGGGCTCTCCCGCGCTCGCGCCCCTCCCTCATCTGATCCGACTCATCATTCAACTAATCACTTACATCACCGACACATATGTACCCCCATCGTGTCACTCGAAGCTAGAAGGCAGAACCACCGACTTGATTATCACCAACTCCACCGAAAGCCACCACCCTGCATCAGCCCGCGGAGTATGCAAAGCTCCTTTTCAATAACTTCACAACCATATATCCCAACAGAGAGATGGCAGTCTGCAATCCGCCAACCAAGCTAAAAATTGAAGTCATTTTCGAAAACTCTCCCAGGTTTGCTCCTCATCATGCACCCACAATCCCACAACCACATCTAAAATATCAACTGTCTGACTGTCTCCAGCATCTCAGTCTGCAAATGATGGTCTGCTTTCTTAGCTCAAACTGTCTTACTCATATTTATCACCGAAACGGATCCAGAGCTAAACGTTAACGCTTGTGGTCATTGCGAACTCAGATGCATGCTGCCTCACGCATGCATTACTGTAGCACGATCCATTGGAAGTTTTCCCGACGTTCGACGTGTTGGAGGTTCTGTCATCCGTCCCCTTCAGATCAAGCAAATGAAAGTCGTTGTTTATCATTAAAAGATGACTGACAATGCTCGGATTGATTCACCTTGCGATATGGAGTAGTAATTCCCAGCCGATATAGCCGTGCCGTCTACAACTTGCAAGACGATCCCGGAAAGAGCTCATCTTTCCACTCAAGTACATCTTTCCTGAGAGAACAAAGACCGGTGACGCTTGAAGCCCTGACACACTGTCTGTCAAACTAAGCGACTGAAGACTAACATAAAGGTGGGCTTCTATTTAATGTTTGACAGGCAGGGAAATAAACACGAGGATATACAATCCGGAAATTGTGTGTTGATAAAATTAGCCAGAGAATATCACGCACCATTAATGACAGGCATTTTATGTATAAAGTGGTCTTGTAAAGATCAGCGTATATAAATGTATGACTAGTGCATATAATCACAGCCCTCTAAAACAGAATGACAGGCAACATGCTCGTACGTACCTGCCGCGACGAGCTCCACAAAACCAATTTCCTCAAATGCTCTCAAATCAGTCACTCGACGCAACCCTTCAAAGTACGAATCGCGTCCTGACTGTCCCCAAGTGTCCAATATAATCTTGATTATCTTCAGATTCGGAAACATGTGCCTTAATCTATGAAGGAGATTCGGAGATTCAAAGAATCCAAACGAGGACATTTGATCTTCGAGAGAGCCTCGAAAGGGCGTGAACTTGAACCAACATTCATGTAGAGCGTTTGGCGCGGGAAGTGCGGACAACATTTTCCACATCGCTGAGAGAAGCAAGGGTGTTTTGTATGCAAAATCTGGAAAGCCGACATATAGCATGCGGATGTTGATGCATTGGGCGATTTGAGTTGGTTCCAAATATGTAAGGGATTCATCTGTTGAAGGTCGGTGGCTTAAAGACATCATGTATCTGACACAGGACTGTACTCACCAAGATATGGCTCTTTGAAGGTAACCAGAAGCTGTTCAAGATGATGGCCGACGTGATGTAAAAATCTCGAGGTTAAGAGGTTGTCGGCCTGTACAAGGGGGATTTCGGGGGGTCTGATATGGAATGCCTGCACGGCGACGTCAAGGTCCAGGTTACTCGAGGGGTCCAATACATCTCTTAGAAGAGCGAGCGAGATGTTATCAAAGATTCTGAAGCGGAAAGGGCGACGAAATGTATCTGAATGGGGAGAGAGGTCCGGCGTTTCGCGGAATCGTAGCTTCCGAAAGGCAAGTGTTTTCACAGAAGAAGGAAGCCGGCTGAATAGCATCACAACGTCTTCCGTGCGCCATTTGCCCACCGCGTCTATCTGGAGATCGTGTAGGTTCAGCCGGAAGATAACATCCAGGATAGTGCGCGGTACGATCTGCCATCCGGGTTTCCAGATCTTATGTGCTGATATGCTCAGTGACCTCACGTTATGGAGGTTTGATGCGACCTGTATAGGCACCCACTTATAACGGTAGCGGAAGTTGTGGTGAAACACACCCTGCAGGTGGATCTCTGTGACGGCCAACGTAAAACTGGTCCGTGGCTTGCTGGCGAGATACAAAAAGCGGTCGAAGCTCTTGTGGTCGGTGAGCTCAAGGGAGGAGAACAGACGACGTCGGCTTTTGACAAGAGCTCGTCTGCAGATGAGGCCGAAGGAAGGCAACATCGATTTGTCGTCAATTTGATCAATTATCTCGTCGAGAATCTCTAGAGGAAAAAAGATGGGGTAGCCAGAGGCGAACATGTTTGCTGGCGATGGAGGATACGTGAGGACGACAATCTATGACCTGTTTGCCATTGCATTCACGGGAGATGTAACCTTCCTTGCCGTATATGGCATACCCTAGAAAACGTAACCAAGTGAGAGGATGCAGTGAGAATTGCTGACAGGTATGAACGGGGATGGAGAGCGGAAGCTCATCACCGAAACGGATCCAGAGCTGATCATTGCGAACTCAAATGCACACTGTCTCACGCATGCGTGACTGTAGCGGAGGCTCTACCACCCATTGATTCATTTGGTAACTCAACGTACTCAACACCTAATAAAGATGTATGGATGTAGCATTTACACATTACAAAGTTTATATAACGTAAGTATGCACAATATGCTTTGACAATGATATGCAATATCCAGCAAATGGCACGGCAACAGGAATCAATGAACTATGGCGCGTTCACCTCCCCTCCGGGGTGAACTGTCTTTAAGCAGGAGCACGCAGCAGCCCGCAATGACGAAAGTGACGACACTGGTGTATACTGGGATCGACCTGTCGATGACAAGAAGTATACCCCCCAGTAGAGGTGCAATCATCCCTCCACTGAGGGAAGAAGTCAGACAGTATCAGCCTCATAACGGGGAGAGCAACATACATTCGGGATAGTGCTGAGGCGATACCACATGCCGTGCCTCGCACTTTGGTGCCGAAAATCTCGGGTGTCCATCCGTACAGCACGGCCCACATAGTCTACAACACCGGTCACAAATGAGTATACAAATAATTTAACGTAGCCCGGCTGCGTACCGTTGCACTCAGACTGATCCCAATCGTTGTTAAGCGGACCGCCCATGGAGATTGAACCATTGTAAATATGGTACACATAACGGCGGTAGCGAATGTGCTCCCTGCCAGGGACCATCTGCGGCCTAGTGAGGATTCTATAAGGTATGCACCGAGCTAAGTTCCGAGTCAGCCAAGTGAATTGCCGGACACAAAAAGGTGGACCTACGATAGCCCCTGGACAACCTCCAATTGTAAACACGACGACATCCCATAGACTGTGTTCGAGCGACTTGGGCTCGCGAGTAGCAGTTCCATATTCTAATAACTTCGGTAAAAAGACATTGAACATGGTGAAAGCTATAAAATGGAGGACGCGTCATTAGGCACTCTTCATAACAGATGAGGTTGGTTATAACCCACCCAAAGACATCCCGAACCACGCCGCCCAAACCAACAGGGTCGTATACAACCACTCCGGTGATATTACTATCATCACGCGGTCTGTCCATGCATTCAACGGACCTGCTATCCACCTCGGAAAAATATTTTTTAGTCTCGTTTTCTTTCCCTTTTTCTCCGAAAATGCAGACACTAACGACTCCTGCGTCTCAGTCGAGCCCGTTAACTGGTTTTGGAGATGGCTCTGAGAAGGGACGTCCGTCTCCGGATTGAGCGGCGCCTCTTCGCCGTCTTCGTCTTCTACGTCTATATCTTCTTCATTCAAACCATTGGTTCGCCTCTCTGAGCCATCCCACGTCCAGGGATCAAGAGGAGTTACACTTTCCCCCGTCGCATGGTAGTCAGTGACTACACCTGGACCGAAGCTGTTGGGACCTTCTTTAGGTGGCGTCCCTAGTGGAGAAGTCTCATTGACTTCAGCGGAATCCTTCTGGACGATGGGTATCCTAGAAGAACGATGTATGGTGCCGGCCGAGTTCCCGGTAGCAGTGGTTGAAATATCCTGGCCACACCCATTTTGATCCGTAGGATGGTGGTGGTCGATAACGTCACTGAGTTCAATGGCTAAATCAGAACCATTAAACCTCGAGATCATTTGAAGGGATTTGAGAGCATCATGTGGACGTCCGGCGTGTACCA
>QFEO01000035.1:0-27569 GCA_003316615.1 Amanita pseudoporphyria
ACGGCAACGATAAGGTCACACTTGGATAAGGGTGATCCAATTTCGGTCAAAGATGCCTTTCCCCTGAAACTCTTTAGATTCTTCGCTCAGAGAAGTATACATCGAAGCGGCTTGAGACCCGATTTTTGACACGAGCGCGTTTCCCTTCTTCTCATCTGTGCATTTCTCGAAGAAGACTTCAGTTGCTTGGGCAAGGATGAGTCCTACCAGGAATTTGATAACATCGCGACTGAGATCTGTCGAAGGCGCGTGAAGGAAGTTTTCATTAATATAAGTAAGCATGCCAGCACACGTCCGAAAGTAATAGAAGGCCCGTTTTATTCCCTCTGGATCTGAGCGGCTCTGGGCGGAAGCGATGGCCGAGTGGGTGGATGCAATCTGGAAGAGGATAGACGCCTTCTCGTAAGCGATAGACGACTGAGACGTCAGCTTGTTCGTGAATGCGTCATGCCAGGGAAAGTTGACGCGGATTTCGGAAAACCGCAGTTCAAGTAGCTCAAGCTGGCCAAAGTACTTGTACAGAAGGTCCCTGGCTGGACGTTACATTTAATCATGGACGAGGGCATGCTAGATGTGACAATTACCAGTTGTATCGCTTCCGGCACCTCGAACGGCGTCTTGCCTGCATCGCTGCAGCAGTGCACATTCTGTAGCATAGTTGTCTGGGTTTTCTCCGTAAGACTGGGCAATCAGGTTGCGTATTGGCGTCGTCCAGTCGACCTCCTCTGTTGTTTTCTTTGGAATAGAAATCATGGGCGATTGGTAGTGGGCCATTTTGTGGATAGCGGGCTAGGGACCGCAGCGGCGGAATCTAGCCGTTGTTTGGCAACGCCGTTGGAAATCAACTCATCGACGCGAGTGTGCCCGGTTCGCGAATACCTTAATACCCATGTCGTCTGCAACGAAGCCAGCCTCTAGCGAGGATATTATCGGTCAGAAAGTGAGTTTAGTCTAATTAATGTGTTGTTTTGTTGCTAACGGACGGCAGTACGATCGTTGTTGTAGGTTGTTCAACTCATGTTGAGAGAAAAAGCATCTGACTAGGCTATTTAGTGGCTGATTTTTTGGTCAAGGCGTACGTTCAATCACTTCAGCATAGCGTGTAGTGTAATTAACATTTAACAGTGGTGTGGGATTTAGCGTTGGCGTTGTCGCTTCCGTCGTGTTTTTCCGCCGTGCGTCACGTTTGTCCAGTTTCACGTTTGCGTTGCCGACCGCAGACCTCTAGGGCGTACATGGCCTATCGCACTAACTACAGGATTCGGCGCGGGTGCAGCGTACGCTGACTGTGACCGTTCGTTCAATCCCGCCAGGGTACCTGGCACTCGGATAATCTCGAGCTTAGACGAGTTGAAGGCCAGCTCAGACGTGACGACGAGAGATGCCTAAGAAAGAGGTGCCTCCTAACATTCCCTACAAAAGTACACCAAACCAACATAGATGGCGCATTTTACTACTGCGGTTCCTTCCTGGTTGTTGTTTCTGAGAATTTATGCTGCGGCTCCCCTAGCACAAGTCGCTTGTAGAGTACAACTGAATAATCGTCAGTTCTGTCCGAACATGAAACGGAATATAAGCGCACCCGTCGTACCCACCATGATTGGTAGCGTCCATATGATGGTTCGCAGGCGGCGGGCGAGAGGGGAAAGAGGAGGTGGTCGTTCCATGTGAGAAATTGACCCCGAATTAGTAATGTATAGTTTATATCCTCATGACAAGATTACAATTTTCTACAAGGTTCAGAGTCCCATTTGCCCAGTTCATCCTCGGATTCTAGTTCCAAGGGTAATATGACGGGTGAGGAAGACAGCGGCACAGGCGACGACGAGGGTGGTAAGGTTGGAGGGGCATCTGAGGAGTATATATAAAGCTCGTCGTCTGCCTCGTCTAAAGGTCCAGGCAGCGACAAAGTAGCAGATCCTTTACCACCGCTTTCAGCGACCCTTTGTGGGGTCTTGAAACGGCTGCTGTTTCTCGCGGACCGTCTTAACCCTTCACTGTCACTTTCAATGACTTTTCGTGGGGTCTTAAGACGAATATTGTTTCTTTTAGACGGTCCAGGCCCTTCATCGTCGGTTTCGACGACTTTTCGTGGGGTCTTGAAGCGGCTATTCCTCTTAAACGACCCAGGCGCTTCACTGTCGCTTTCAATGACCTTTCGTGGGGTCCTGAAGCGGCCGTTAATCCTATTAGATGGCCCAGGCTGCTCGTCGTCACTTTCCTCGACCTTCCGAGGGGTCTTGAAGCGAGAGTTATTTCCTTTAGAGGGCCAAAGCCCTCCATGATCGCTTTCAACGGCCTTTCGAAGGTTCTTAAAACGAATGTCGTTTTCTTTACACGACCCAGACCCTTCATTGTCGTTATCGACGACTTTTCGTGGGGTCTCAAGACGGATGTTGTTTCTTTTAGACAGTCCAGACCCTTTGCCGTCGCTCTCGACGACCTTTCGTGGGGTTCTAAAACGGCTATTATTTCTTTTAGACGACCCAGCGCCTTCGCTGTCGTTTCTGGCGACCTTGGAAGGTGTTCGGAAGTGATATGATCTAGACCCCTCATCGTCGCTTTCAACGACTTTTTTCGGCGTCCGGAAGCGGCGTAGCTCAGCGTAATAACTTTCAAGTTCGTCATCCGACGAACTTTCTTCGGAAGCTGGGAGTGAGGACGAAGGCGGTAAGCTTGGAGGAGGACTGCTAGGTCTATCCGAAAATACGAGTTCGTCATCGTCATCGCTTTCTATTACGATGACCTCCATAGGATGCAAACTTGGGGGAGGACGACTCGCAGGTCGTTCAGACAGCAAAGATTCTAGTGCTCTGTCATCATTTTGAATTCTCTTCTTCTGGGGCCCTGAAGCTCGAAGTTGTTGAAGCTGCGGTCGCAGAAACTCGATTTCTTCATCGGAAGATTTATCGTCCCCGCAGAGGTCTTTTCTCCGTTGTTCTGCTTCTAAAAAGTCCTTTAGATCTTCCTCAGCTTTGGAAACGTATGATGACGACACGTCGGGAGATGTTTCGACGGTGATCCTTACTTCCGCTCGTGGTGTATTATCAATAGAGACCGTCTTCTGTGGCGTGTCGCCGACAGTGGAAAACGCGTCCAATTCGTCAAAATCGCCACCTTTTTCGGCCCCTTCCTCTGCCTCGCGCTCCACTGCCTTCTTTTTCTCTTCCTCCCGTTTAGACCGCTTCACTTGTTTCTTCCACATCTTTTCACCTGTGAAAGACCCCTGTTGCGACCCATCCCAGCCACTGACCACCCCTCTATCTTCGATGACCTCTCCGGTTCTTATATCGACGATATCATCTTGATCGAGGGGTTTCGAATAACGCTCCGCAAGTGACGACCATACTTGGAGGAGTCTCAGAGTCGCTGCCTGCCTCTCCCTGAAATAGTCATCGGTCTGTGGCAGCTCCGCAGCAGAAGGCAACGATCTCGGCAGGTAATTTGGGGACCGCAACCGCCGTCGTTTAAAAGGCGGTGGGGAGTCTGCTGGGGGCGGAGATGCGGATGGCGTTGGCAAAGGCGGTTTGGCTGCCTTTCGCGGCGTCGACGGTGGAGGCTGCATCGTCCCTCGTCACGTGCCACTTTGGGATGGGTCATGTGACAGCCTGCAACTGGGCTTGAATCTCTCCCACCACAATGCCCCCAAAGAAAGCCGTAGACGACAAGGTAACCCCATCCAATCGCTGGCGGACGACAGAGCCCTTACATTGCATTAGACATTTGGCTTGAAGAATGTGTGTACCCTCATGCGATGGCGGCGGCATGGTCTAATTAATGACAACAGAAAAATAGATCGGCCAAAGTCAAACAGCACGTCGCCCAGCTGCAGGCGCAGCAGGCTGTAGCTGGAAAATCAAAGGCTGCGCTCGACAAGGAGCGTGAGAAGGCCTTGCGTGAGAAGGAAAAGGCTGATGAGGAGAAGAGGAAGAAGGAGGAAGCTGCTCTCCTCAGATCTATCCAACCTCCGCAGAAGGTGCCGTTTGGCACCGATCCCAAGACAGTACTCTGTGTCTACTTCAAGTCGGGCCATTGCGATAAGGGGAACAAGTGTAAGTTTAGCCATGATGCGAACGTAGAGCGCAGAGTCGAGAAGAGAAATTTATATGAGGATAATAGAGAAGACAAGGACAATGGTACGTGGTCTGTCACCCTGCTTTTGCTAGGGAAGTTGAAAATTTGGGCAGATACGATGGAGAATTGGGATGAGGAGAAACTGCGGAACGTGGTTTTATCCAAGCATGGAAATCCACGGACGACAACAGACGTATGTCCCTCTTCTCTCTCGTCTCGCTCACGCTTTCAATCTTCTCAGATTGTCTGCAAATTCTTCCTCCAAGCCATCGAGAGCAATAAGTTCGGCTGGTTCTGGGAATGTCCCAATGGGGGCGAGTCATGCCAATACCGTCACGCTCTGCCTCCGGGTTTCGTACTTAAATCGCAAAGCAAGGCGGCGGATGAGGCTGCTAAAGCTAACACGATTAGTTTGGAAGACTTTTTGGAGGTGGAGAGGCATAAGTTGGGTTCTAATTTGACACCTGTGACGAAGGAGACGTTTGCGGCGTGGAAGAAGATGAGGATGGACAAGAAGGAAGCAGAAATGGAAACGTTGAAGAAGTCAAAGGAAACTCAACACGCCGCGGGCAAGGCGACGGGAATGAGTGGAAGAGATCTGGTGTGTCCTACGCTTCCCTTTTCTTATTTGATATTGATATTTTTTCGCTTCAGTTCCAATACAATCCTGAATGGTTCGAGGACGAAGAAGGCGATGGCAACGAGTCAGACGATTGGGACTTGGCCAAATATCGGAGAGAAAAGGAGGCCGAGGATCTGGCTGCTGAAGAGCATAGGGTCGCAAACCTCTCTCTTTCAACTCATGGTTTGAATGCCGGCGATTCGGACGGTAGTGGAGGCGGAAGAGAATGAATTAGACCTTACGTTTTTAGTTCTCTATTATATGCCCAGTGACATGGTATTCCTACACTATGAAACACGACAAGATCGCGGAAATAAAAGTGCACAAATGTCAGTCCTCATCGTCGCTCCCATATGCAGCCAACCCGAGACCGCTTGAAGGAGGCGGAGGCACACGCCTCTGTACAGGTGTGGCCGTCCCGTTTCGTTTTCTGATCTCTGCAAAGTATTTTAGGCCTTCCAATGCATCTGCACTGAGAATGCTGCCCAGTTTTGGTGGTTGTGTTGGCGGCTGGGTCTCCTCGCTAGGGCTCGCCCCATCTTCGATTGCCAACCGCCGTTTCTTATTAAGAGGCCCATCCTCGTCTTGATCCTCTCCTTCGAGTACATTCATCTCTTCATCCGATTCGATGCCTTCTTCCAGATCCCTAATGGCTCTCACGGCATCCACAACCCTCGGATCCATCCTCGCCTGGATCGCTTCTTTTCCCATCTCCTCCAGTCTCCTCTTCTCTAACACCTTTTGCACAGGATTTGGATCCTCCGTCGCCCAACGAACGTTCAAAATTTCGTCATTATCGAGAGACTGACAGGCCATGGCTTCTTTTGCAAATTGAGCAGACAACTCAGAGACGTAGGTGACAAAAGCCACAGAACGGTATTGTAGGACTCGAATTCGTTCGATTGTTCCCCATTCTCTAAAGTGTCGAGTGACAACTTCTTCCGTCTCGACCCCTGTTCCTGTCTCTTTAATCCGTCCAATGTAGAGTGTCCGGTTTTGTCTGTTGAAGCTCCCGACACCGCCCATGTCGTCTCGGTAGTCAGCGAATTTGTCCCTTGCGAAACAGTCCTTTGAGCTATCTGGTTTGGCGTTACCAGGCTCAGGGAGGACGTGCATGTATTCACATTCCCAGCCGTATGGACAGCAGCCGCGTGCAAAGAAGAGGCAACAGTATTTCATGCCCGTCATGTTAGAACGGGTCAGGCCTGTGTCTTTCCGAATCTGACACCGTGTTTGAGATTTAACCTTGTTAGAGTAGTTGTCTTCTCTGTCCCCTCCTGCCCACTTGTTGTACCATATATCTAGCGCGTTCGTTAGCACAGCCTGCCACTTGGAAAGGACCTCCATGACTCACTGTACTCTTTGCCCGTCTGTACCGTTTCTGTCTTGTTCACCTGGCCCGCTTGTACCTGCTTTCGTGCAGGCTTGAGCTTTTTTGGTGGTTGGGGGTATTGAACGATGGGTTCATAGACAGGCGTCTCGATTTCGGACTCGTCGACGAGGTGGCTCATGGCGGGCGCAGAGGCGTGACAATATCCGTCACGCGTGTGTGACGGTCCGCAAACTCACTTCAGACTTTCACCATGTCAGACGTTGACGAACACGACTTCCAGGCAGAGGACGACGGTGAGATGGGAGAGGCAAATTATGCCGGTGAAGATGAAGAGCTAGAGCAGGACGCTGCTGATGTTTCCGGGAAGCATACCAGTCGCAGAGATGAGGGCGACGAAGAAGAAGAAGAGGACGAGGAGGAAGAGGAAGAAGAGGAAGAGGAAGAGCTCTTGGGCAAAAAGGCCAGAAAACGGGCCAAGGTGAGCAATATCATTTTTTACTTATGAGTTTGTCTCTGACATCGTACAGCTTCGTCACAAACGCACAGCAGCCAGTCGGTTCCTCGATATAGAAGCCGAGGTTAGTGACGAAGATGAAGAGGAGGAAGAGGAAGGAGACTATGCTGATGGTATGTCTCAGCAAGACGAACATGACGTGGCCAAGAACTAAATGTCGAATTGACAGAGGGATTCATCGAGTCGGACGCCGACGTCGACACCGGCCGTCGTCACCATGCACTGCTAACGGCAAGAAGGCTGGACGAGGAAGAAGATAGAAGCCCGGAGCAGATTGCTAAAGATTTGAGCAAGCGCTATGGTGGGCGGGCAGCTCTCCATTATACTGGGGACATGAACGAGATTCCGCAACGGCTGTTGATGCCATCGGTTCACGATGCAAGCTTGTGGCAAGTTCGAGTCAAGGTCAGTATTTTTGGTGCTTCTCCATGTCTTTCATTTTGTAACAGCTATTTTTAGGCAGGGCGAGAGCGCGATATTGTTCTCAGTCTCATGCGCAAAGCCATAGATGTCGAATATACAGCGAAGCCTCTGCAAATACTATCTGCTTTCCAACGTGATTCACTGCCAGGTATGGTCTACGTTGAGGCCAGAAGCGCAAAACAAGTGATGCAAGCTGTGAATGGACTTGTTGGTGTCTACATCAGTCGTGGAATTCACCTAGTGCCAATCGAAGAAATGGCCAGCTTGTTGCAAATTAAGAAACAAGAGCAGTCGGTCACGCCAGGAACATGGGTTCGTATCAGGCGCGGGAGATATGCTAGCGATCTGGCACAGGTTGTTGATATCACGGAAAATGGCGAGGACGTCGGTCTTCGATTCATACCTCGTATTGATCTCACCCCTCGTGATGACGTCGCGGTCGATGGGAAGAAGCGGAAAAAGGCGACGACAGGTACTGGAGCCATGCGTCCGCCTCAGAGACTCTTCAACTACGAAGAAGTCGTCAAAGTCTATGGCCGGAAACACGTATCCAAGCGCAACCAAGTCTATGTCTTCCAAAATGACACGTACCGGGATGGCTTTATAGAAAAGGATTTCAAATTGAGCGCACTTATCCTCGAAGATGTGAATCCGACACTCGATGAGATTCAGCAGTTTTCTCGGAAACAAGACAGCGAGGGTGACAAACTTGTGGATCTATCCGTCATTGCCGAAGCCTCGAGGAAAGCTGCCGTCTCTGTTCTGCAGCCTGGTGATCATGTTGAGGTCTTTGAGGGAGAGCAAGCAGGTGTACATGGTGTTGTCGAGGAGATCTCACAAGATGTTGTAACAATCACTGCCGAGGGCGTCGATTTAGAGGGTCAAAAGATCGAACTACCCGCGAGGAGCGTAAGGAAACGATTCAAGCCAGGAGATCACGTCAAGGTCATGAGTGGCCAGAATGCGGACGAAACAGGTCTTGTCGTGTCCGTCTCGGACAATGTCATTACTTTTATTTCAGATATGTCCATGCAGGAGGTGAGCCAGGCTAATAATTAAACTTGTTAAAGGGTATCTAACCACCAGTCATAAGATATCTGTGTTTTCCAGAGACTTGCGTGAAGCGGCTGAAGTCGGTTCGAGTACCAACATCGTTGGAAATTACGAGCTGCATGACTTGGTACAATTAGAGTACGTGATATTCTTTTGGTGTCCGATCCTGTACTGACGAAATCAATGTAGTGCACAGACGGTTGGTGTTATCTTCAGGACAGAACGAGATTCCTTCCGTGTATTGGATCAAAACGGGCAAGTCCGCCTAGTGCAGCCTCATCAGATCTCCACGAGCCGAAACTCGAACAAGGCGATTGCTGTTGACTCGGAGGGTCACGAGATTCGAGTTAACGACAACATGAAAGAAATTGACAGCGAGGTATGACTTGATTCCACTAACTTGTTGAGTCTCCGTTGATATGTTACCCTCAGGCAAGAAAAGGACGAGTGCTGCATATATACCAGTCCTTCTATGCCTTCCTGCACAATCGGGAATACCAAGAAAATGGTGGCGTGTTTGTAACGCGCACACGATCTCTTGCATCGCTAGCGCCGAAAGGTAGTATCATCAAGCCAACTGGGGATCTGTCGAAGATGAACCCTGCGTTGATGCAGCCCACCGGAGGAATGGTCGGATCTGGTAGCATGGGCCGTGGACCTAAAGACAGGCATATAGGTCTTACTGTTGCTATCGTCAAAGGCCCTCAGAAAGGCTATGTGGGCACTATCAAGGACACAAACGGAAACATCTGTCGTGTAGAATTGCGGACAGGTAATAAAATTATCACTATCGAAAAAGAAAAGCTGCGGGAACGATTGTAAGTCTCGATTCCGTTTTTAGAATGAACAAGTCCTGATGGTTCCGTGCTCCAGACCCGATGGCACTTTAGCTGTTCTCGACAACAGGCCTAGAGGCCCTCCTGGAGGGAGGCCATGGGGCGGGCCGCCTGCGTCTGTCAATCCTTATGCCTCGCAGGGCGGACGGACGCCAGGATGGGGTGTAGTGGGCCGGACACCAAACCCTTATGCGACCGATGGCAGAACACCAGCATGGAATGCAGCTTCGCGAACACCCAATCCCTATGCAGATGGAGGAAAGACACCAGCCTGGAATGCATCCTCACGGACACCAAATCCTTATGCCGCAGATGGTGGAAAGACTCCAGCCTGGAATGCCTCGTCAAGAACTCCCAATCCGTATGCATCTGGCGGGGGTGGAGGCGGAGGTGGGGGTGGAGGTGGGGGTGGATGGGCAACACCGCGGCCGAACAGTGGCGCAAACCCAGGCTGGGCAACTCCAGGTCCAACGGCGAGCAACAATAACGGATGGAGCGGTGATTCCAGTCCTATGCATAATACCGCGTCGGGCGGCTGGGGTGCAGCTAGCTCTGGTTGGGGAACGGGAACGGGGAGTGATAATTGGGGACCTAGCGTGCGTATGAATTGGATTTCCCAGATGGCACCTGTCTAATTGTGTATAATAATAACAGAGCGCTCCAACGCCTGCTCCAGCACAGGCACCTACACCCGCCGTCCAGGGAACCCCATACCCATCTACTCCGGGTGCGTATCCACGCACGCCAGCGGGTGTTTCAAGATTCGACGGATCGTCATATTCATCCGTCGCTACCCCTGCGGGTGGTGCACTATACGGTGATGATGGCGACTTGCCTGCCGAAGGTGGTAAGTTGTATATTTAGTTCGCATCACCAGTCCCTCGTTAACCTTTTTTTTCTTTCCCAAAGATGTGGACGAGCAATGGCTGCTAGACCCCGTGCTTGGACAGCATTTGAAGCGTATCAAAGTCCAGATACACGGTACCCGGCATGAAAACTATCTTAATGGAGATTACGAAGGCAAGGTTGGACGCGTGCTGGGTGCGGCACGAGTTGCTGAAGGGTTCCAGCAAACCGTGATGATTGAATTTGAGGGTGGAGAATCTCGATCTATCATCATCCGCTACGTCGTACCTGTGCAGCCCGACAAGCTAGGGCAACAGGTACTGGTGATTGGGGGACAGGCAAAAGGCACGGCGGCTATTGTTCGCGAGACACCGGATAGCGGGTTGGTCGCGCTGTCGACCAAGGTTGGCGAACAGCTTAGTATCTTCGACGCCGCAAAGAACCACCTGGTGGTACTATACAATGGCTGAAACTACTGATGTTTGATTGTCGTTCACTATATACATACACATCATTGTACATGCACACTAGCTAGCTATCGTTTTTTTTTGCAATAATTGGCTTGACATGCTGAAAAAGGAGAGACATATTATACAATTAGATATAACTTTGACACTCAGGACACATCAATGCTGGAATCGATCTCTTTTTCGCCCCTAACTTGAGATTGACGATAGCCTTGGAGACAGCGATGTGCGTCGGCCAGTCGTCGGGGACGGAAGAGCCCTGAAGCGCCTCGTAAATCATCCGTCTCGCCAGAACGACATACGAGATGTTTCCTGCTACACCGCCCGCCGTGAACGGAGCCCCCCGCACCATCGGCTGCTCCGCCACCTTGACCAATTCGTTCGGGAAGGATTCCAAAAAGGAGCGAATCACATCAGGATCCTGAACCTGCTGCTGTTTGTCAGGTCTGAACCTTCCTGGTCGTACTAGCCGTTTTTGGGTTGAAAACAACTCGGGCAGGGATGTTTTTTCGTCTGTGTCTGGCCAGGTTGTGATGAGCTGGAGCGTGCGCGAGATGTTTTTTTGTCCGGGGATGACGTCAAGACAGCCTTCGTGGTAGAATTTTCGGCAGGACGGGCGAGGGCAGAAGTGCATGAGGTGGTTGGGATCGGAGTCGTCTGGTGAGTAGATTTTGTCGCATATGGGACAGGCAAAAGAGTTTTGTTTGGGCTTGAGAGGAATAGTTTTTTTATGGGCTTTAGAGAGTTAGTGATGGTAGCGATCGGGTTATTTACCTGAAGTATTCGGGTGCGGTGTTCAAAATTATGTCTGCAGTAAAATTCTTCGTCGTCGATGTGCTTCTGTGAGATATCGTTACTGTATAGCCTCTTCATGGTCGTTGGTCCTGTTATCCGAGTTTTCCTTATTATACGGAAATGATGCGATTTTTTTTTTTTCATGAACCCACCACTAATGCTGTCGACGTGAACATAATCGAAGTGGTCCGAGAAGATTCTTTCATATTCCCCACACACGGTTGTATTGCTAAAGGCGATGGGCACAATTTCTACAACTCTGCGAGAGATAGGACTCACAAAGATTTGACAACGCTTGCTACATCCGATGGCGAATAATACCACTGCACCTTGACCCACACCTGATTAAGATTAATTGGTGAGTATATCTATAGATAAGATAAAATAACTTAACGCACGTCTTTTTCAGACCGAGCGCGAATATCTCGTATCTTTGCAACCCAAAACTTGGGCGAGTCCAAATCCTCCGCATCCTCCGGTACAATATGATGCGGCAAAATAAGGGCTCTAGATCCGCATCAGTAAGGAGCAAAAAAAAAAAAAATGCAGGCGATATGTACACGTCACCCCGTTTGAAAATGTGCTCCCCGCCTTCGTCATCCGTGACAACAAACGTTTGATACCCGGCCATGCGGCTCCATTCTTCATCCGTTGGCGCGCCGTAGTCATCATCCATCGCAACGGCGGCTGGTTTCCGGGTGGCTCTTTTCTCAGGCATCGTTAGACGGAATTTTCTGCGCGGCATCGTGGTGAGTGAATGGAGGGTGTGAGAAATGCGCTCGAGCCGTCATCAACTCATGTTCGCTCTGTGCTACTATAAAGAATGTCTATCCTGCGGACGGCCCAGCACCTCGCGCCATCTTTCTATCGCGCCCTCTCTTTCTGTTGTGATTGGCCTGACTCGCCTTGTGCTTGTCTTTCCAGGCTCGTTCTCTTGCCGCGTTGTCCCCCGTGCTTGTACCACGTCCTCTCCCGCGCGCACCCCGACCACCTCCTCTGCTACTTCCGCCGCTGGTATCGGCTGGTACTGAAGCTTGTGGTGAAAGCCAATTTTGATGGCCAGAAAACTCGTGCTTCTGAAGTACCTTGTCCTTCTTTGGCTAGGAAGAAACCGTCAGCGATTTCCCAAGTTCTATAGGCGCTAAGAATACTAACGTTGCGATCCAACATAATTTTCCATCCTTCAATTTGTTCATCTGCCCATCCTAATCGGGACGTTAGTTATACTGGCGGAAATACTATTCAGCAGACTTACCCGTCTGTGCTTTGAGTTCTGCCCGTCCCTTGCTCCTCCTAGTCGCAGCATCACGATCAAACAGCTTTGGATCCCGGATATATGCTAGCTCAAGAATAGTTTCCACAGATGGCGGTCTTTCTTCCTCCTCCCCACTTCCTTCATCGTTTTCATCATCAGATTCCCCATCTCCAATGACTTTGACACGTTTTAGACCATCAAACTCGTCTTCATCGTTTTGAATAGTTTCAGTAGCCTTTTCCTTGCCTTTCGAGGTAACAATAATGGAACCCTGAGCCTCGTATTCCTCGTCTTCCGCATCCTCCAATTCCATCTCATGCACGCGGCGTAGAATGTCAGCTTTCATCTGGTCAATGTATGCCCTATCTCCAAGCAGTTGTTGTGCATCGTCACTTGATAGTTAAAATGAGTTATTGAAAAAGGATTATAATAATAGCCGCACCTTTTCTTCCCAATCCGCAGTTTGCTCACATCTATCACCTCATCATCAAATACGTTTCTTCGCTCTCGTACCATCCTAGAAATGTCGTCTTCTTCAGAGGCACGGGCACCACCGTCACCCCCGTTGGTTTCTCTTTCCGAGACCAGGTCGCTCTCTTCAGGAGCCGTGCCTTCAAGCAACGCCTCAATCACCCTCTCCGCACTACCTACAAAGGGTGGCCATTCCAACAATAGGCGGATATATGATGGAGAAGACTCTGGGAAGACATCCAACACTTGAGTTACTTTGATGTCAAGATCTGGGTCGTACGTGTCGTACGTGTCAAAAACAGCAGCCTTCCCTTTATCCGCGGCACGACCTCCTCCGCCGTGCTCACGAATTATGCCACCGCTGTTTGTTGCCATGTAATGGACATTTTGCGGAAGACCCGACGAGCGCAGAAGTAATTTCAATGCCCCTGGATTCCTGGATCTTCCACCACCTTCGGAGGGCGTATCGAGCGACCGGAGTGTTGATTCGATGACATCATATCTAGCATTCTTTTCTGTTGCGTGGCGGAGCGACGTTGTAAGAGTGTGAGATAGATTATACGTCCGTTGGTAGTCGGTGAGTAGAGGTTGATTAAGGAAGGGCGTTGATGGGATCTCAGGTTGCGAAGACGAAGAAGAGGGTCGAAGTTCGAGCAGCGCAAATACAACATCGAAGGCTCGTTCAGACGCTGTACCGAGCTGGTGGCTGGTAGATGAAGCTAGATCATCCAAGATGCATGTAATGATCGCGTGGAAAGCATCTATAAACGCTACTTTGGTTGACACCCAGATACGTTCCCAATCGTCAGGCTCCCTGGGTGTTTCGTTCGCCTCAGTAGGCATGGCTTCTCTTAAGACATTTAGCCCGCCATAACCCGCAGCTATCGTTGTAAGGCCAGTGTCGTACATGTCTGCAAGGGCGAGTATAAATTCTTTGCTATAAGCAAGCGGCCGTACAGCTTCAGCCGGAGATACGCGCACGAAGGAAAGTATGATATGAGCTGTTTTACGAATGCCGTAGAGACCGTAGGACGGATGGGATGGGTCGGCCGACAAGAGCATCGTGAACGATGGTACCAGTTCATTGCCAACATCTTGGATAATTTTAGGATTAGTGCGTACAGCTGCCTGTGAGATAGAGCGAAGCTTCTGCGTGTGTGTTTGCGCAAATGCGATGGTCAGACCGAGTAAAATCTGCAGGTCAATACCTTGACCCTTGGCCGTCAGACTCGTAGACGACGCCAGATTCTCGGCCAGCTGAAGAGCAAGCCCGCGTATCTGCCTTTCATTAGTTGACAGCTTGGTCTCCGTCTCCCAGATCAATGAGTCCCAAACTTGCTGAGCCGCATCACGCGCATACGACGCTACAAACGCCGACGAGGCGGGTACCTCTAGTTTGGCAGGCGGAAAGCTGAGAGTCACTTGTAAGGCTTTGGCGACTGTTTCGTACAGCGATGCCGCCTGGTACGGTGACAGGGATTTGCGGGTCTGGGTGGAGGGGTACGGTGCCAACAGCGCCATGATGGACGCCTTCGGATCTCCCGGGCCGGCGGTGATACCGCCATGGTCTCAGCCATAGTCTTCATCGCAGATGGAACAGAAGAAATGGAATTGTGCGACGCTTCACCTATTTTTATGCCAGACACAACCCTTACCACAGCTTGGCTGTATAGTACAATCACTTACGACACACTCGTCAGAGCAGGGGTGACCACCGTCTCGGTTTTCGTGCCTGCGATTTCGGATGCTCCTCACAGCGTTAGCCCACCCATCGCAAAAGGCTCACGCGGAATAAACATCATGCCAGACATGTACCTCGATCGCTCACAACTTGGTCCAGTGAGTGTATACCACTCTTCGAGTCAAATTATTGACGACTTTGACGTCTGGCAAGGACAAGTTTGATCTGTTAGTCATTCCGGGAGGTGCAAAAGGAGCCGATACGATTTCAAAGAACTCCATTGTGCAAGAACTCGTCAGGGAGTTTTACAAGGCTGAGAAGTATCTTGGTTTCATTTGCAATGGTATCCCGTACGATTATAGATCGAGCTCACTCTCTCATAATATCAACAGGCAGCCTCACTGCACTGATGTCTAAACTACCAAGGCAGCCCCTTACATCTCACCCTGGTGTTAAATCTATGCTCGAAGCAGGTTTATTAGACTCTTCCGTGATGCACCTAGCTAGCCACTGACAATTTCCAGACTTTGAATACTCCGAAGAATCTGTTGTCATTTCCGGCAAACTAGTCACAAGGTGCGTTGGCACGATAAACGATTCCCACAAAGTAAATTCTTAGAAATATAAAGTCGTGGTCCAGGGACAACCTTCCCTTTCGCTCTCACACTGGTAGAGCTTTTGTTGGGCCCTCAGAAGCGGGCAGAAGTGGAAAATCCCATGGTCTTCCCGGAAAGTACTCCCTGGGTAAATGTTCGTACGAAATAGTCTACTTACAGAATAGAACACTATTTTTCCATGGAGCTCCATCCAGAGCGTATACATAGTGTGGGCACTATATATCCGGCAACTGCGTATAAGTATCGGTACCAGTGAAACCAATGCTAGGTACGAATGACCAAAAATACTTCTGGGATGTCGGGACTGTCGTACGAAGAGAGCACTCGGCTGGTGGTGATACTCCCCTCTTCGTCAACGTGCACAGAATTGATTACCTAGGTGGTTGAATATAATAAGTGACTCTGAAGAGTTCATAAGCCGACACAACTTTACCTGCCATACTGCCGTATTGTAACCAATCTGGATAAGAGTAGGACTGCACTGTTTGACAATAGACAAAGCATCTGCCTCCATAAAGGTCGACTCGGTTTCTGCCCATACAACAGGAGGAAAATTGATATGTATGACCCGTAGATTTTTTGCGCATGCGAGTGCAGTTCCCACTGACCGCTTAATTTTATTTTAAATAAGCCCGGAAATCCAGACGGTCATGGAACAACGCACCAAAGTAGCAGGCGGAATGAGAACAAAAAGCTGCTCCAGTTTTTTGCACCGCTCACAGACATCTCTGATCGCATCCCGACCGATAATCATCCTATAAACCGCGAGTCTGGTTAACCTGCCTCCGTGCGTTGTCACAAGTGCTCGCCAAAACTCATTTGTCACGGAGCTAGCAATAACGACATCAGGCGAGTACACTTGGAATATTTCAAGTGGCGCAGGTGCAAGTAGTAACAGGACATCTTCAAGCCACGGTACTAGAGACTGGCTCGACAAGGCAAGGGTGATAGATCGTAAGCGTTTCATGGTATCCGTAGCCGTACAGCGTCGTGAAAATTCAGACATGTCCTGGGAGGTCGTTAGCTGGTTCACTTCAGGCAAACGAGTTATCCATTTACGAATCGTGGGGACATTCCTTCCAACCGTAGCACAACGATCCCCCGGATATTGGACGACAGCACCGCTAGTACACCATAGTGCGTAACCTTTGCACACCCAGCAAGGTGTAGTTCTTCTAGTCGATTGAGCATCGGTGCGAGAGCAACCAGTATTTCATCGGTTACAACAGAAGAGGCCTATCGCCATGATAATAATAATAAAATGAATACTCATTGAATGGGCTTTTGCGTACCTTGCACATCAGCGTTAGCTTTCGCAGCGTGTCACGGTTCAGCGACGTCCATTTTGGAAGCAACGACACAACCGCCAGGGTTGGCATAATCAACGATATCCTCTCCAATCCCACAAACCCCAGCAACAGAGCACGATCATAATGCCCTTCGTCATGGCCATTAATCTCCAGATCGCGCAACCCACGGTTCTCCAGTCGTCCCATCAACTCCTCCTCTCCCTTATGAAGGTATTCGAGCGGAATGTCTTCAGCCCTAGAATTCGGTTCAACATTGGCACTGGCGGAGAGAAGCGCTCGCAGGATTTCGGACGTCAGCGAGCCATCACGAGTCCACGTACAGCCCCGCAAGTTGACGCAGTTCTTGAGTCCTAGCAGGACATCGTAAAAGACACGCCTCGCACGGACATCGGCGGAGAGGCGTAGACTCTTTGCAAAGTCGCGGATTTCTGCAATATCAGGTCAATTCTTCTCTTCGGGCAACAAAGGTGGTTTGATGCATGCCAAGGTATCGTACGTGTCTGGCGAGATGAGGACAGTTGGCGAGCGTCGCGAATAGCTGGACGACCTATCCGACGCCAATAGTCATTGCGAGTTTCCAGAGGGCGTTTCAAACAACTCGTACCCTGGTCTTCACATCCTTATGAAATGAAAACACAGATACTTTGTAATACAGCCAAGGAATTGCGGCATTATAGAATTTTTTATCGACGTGGCACACATTTGACAATTGGTTTGGTTTAAGGATGAAAGAGAGAATGGGGGGAAGTAGCTCGAGTGGGAGGTCAGAGAAGTGGACCATCTACTAACCCAAACCCGGGCCGGTCGGCTACCGGCTGCCTTCCTCGTATTCCTTCTGCCATGCATCGACCCGTTCCATAAGATCGGACCACTCCTCTTCAGTTCCAACATCGTTCACCCACTCATCTCCAGCATTCAAAGCTTCTATTCGCGTCCAACCACTCTTGAGGTGGTTATATGTATAGATCTTCCGCCGCCATTCTTCCACGAATTTTCGTCCATTGTCCTCGATGCCCCCCTAGAAATATTTAGCTTCATCATAATGCTAGAATCCTGATGTACCTTTGCCTTCAGGTACTCCACGAGTTCGTCTTCATAGTCACTTGCTCGCTCTCCGTCGAGCATGTAATGTCCCTTTGCATATGGATCCAGCCCTCCATCTCTTAATCTCCGTTCTTGCATCGCAAGGTCACAAAGCATTTCGTCCCGCGATGGTAAAATGCTCGGGTCGCGAATGGAGTGGGCAATAAATAAGCTTTGTGCAATGTCGGAGGGACAATTGGGAATATAATTTGGTAAACCAACAAACGAGAGCGCCGTGGTGGGATGTATTGGGCTCAGAGAGAAAATGTGTCGGTACAATGGGAAAATGTAGTCTGTGTTGCTTACTAGCGCTTGCCTATAAGTCTCGTTCGAACGTGCGTTAGGATTGGTGACCAGAACTTTGCCAGCGTCAAGAAAAGGCTTGCGTAGTTCGTATCCCGTCGCAAGGAAAACCAAATCCACGTCGATTTCTGTATTATCCACAAAAACTATCGACTCTTGTGTGAAGTGTGACACCACCGGCTTTTTTATCACGGTCGGTGGGATGGGGTTCATGTCGCTGTGGTTACTTCTAATTGATATGTAAAGCTTCAAAAATGTAAGTAATTAACCAACATGGACTTAAATGACTTCTTGCCTCGGAAGCAAATGGCATAATTTGGTTAGCCAAATCCCGGCCACTTGCAGAATCTCCGATTATGAGAATGGACTTGTTGCTATATTTCTCTGGATGTCTATACCAAGCAGAATGGGTGATCTCTCGTTTAGGCCCATCGGTGCTATTGACCCCAACGAGCCATTGGTCTTGACCTGGCCATGTCGGGATTCGTGGAAAGTGATTATTACCACTTGCGACGATTAAATGATCGAACTTGTTGTTATGCGTTTCATTTTTATGGTTCAAATATGTGATGTTCCAAGTCCCTCTCTCGGAATTTCCCAACCATGAGGCACTTAAAACTTCGTGATTGAATCGGATATAGGGCAACAAATCGTATTGATGGGCATAGCGGACTAGGTAGGATTCGACGAACTCGTGGCTTGGGTATAGGTGGGTTCCCACAGGATAAGGAAAGTTTGGGTATGTCATCATAGGGACAGGAGTGTTAGTGAGTAATCCCGGATATAGCGGTGTATTTGGAATTGCTGGAGGAGGCTCTGGATAAGGATCGGGCAACCTAGGGCCCGTCTGAGTGAAATATTCAGAGAGAGAATGCGAAGATATTTACCATACTCCACCAACACCTTCTCGTCGCTCAAACAGAACAACGTCCCACGAATTATGTTCGGGTACTTCAAGTAGAGTCTTCAGCATAGCCAACCCGGCGCTACCCGCGCCAACAATGGCTATACATTTTCGCCCGTGGTCTACACTGTTGGCTAGATTGGAAATGGGCAGTTGCCAGTCAAGTAACGAAAAGACGATCTGCCACACGTTGACCATATTTGAAGGTTGGAGCCCAATGAGGATTGCCCTGGCTTGACAACGCCGGCAGATTCAATTCCCAGTCTTACAGGGGTTGAAGCTTGAAGCTTGAAGCTCGATGAATATATTAGTAATGCATGCGTGGCGTGCTTTCATGCCACGCTTCGCGGTAACCCGAATGGCGCGTTGTTTATCGATTATCCCGCAATGTCATCAGGCCTGTAGTGCACCAGCATGAGAACCCTGCCTCGTCCAATGTTAGGCGGAAGTAGACTGGGTGGCATGACCAAACTTGGGGGTTTACCTCATGGGAACAGGGTTCTGTTGAACTCACAACTACTTAGTGCTGCCCTGGAATTAGGGTCGTCTCCGTCTAAAATGCATGCTCGACTATACTAAGTATGGGCGTTTAGCGCAGTGGTAGCGCGTATGCTTTGCAAGTACTGCAATAAAGCGCAGATCCTTTAATTGTATAAGGTCCAGGGTTCAATCCCCTGAACGTCCAAATCTTTTTTGGCTTTATTCTTTTATCAAATTACATAGAGATGATACGCGTCCCAAGATCAGCTATGGAATACTTGAAGTTCCTCTCTGGACAACCCATGAACATTAGAGAAGTTGGAACATTCAGATGACATGCTAGTGCTGCAACTGATTCCGGATTGAATTCGTCTTGGATAAGGATCTATAAATGTAAGTCAAGTATAAGGGTCGCATGACGGCTTCTCAATAGGAATCAAACGCGCACCAAGTCAATTGTAGTCTCGGGGAAAGCTTCGTCCAAGACTAGATTTCGTTGTTAGAAATGTCAAAACGACATGTTATCACCTTACTTTTGGCGTTCGCTTCAAGTTCTGAGGGTAGTCCGCCTTCTTCGCCATGGAAATGGATAATCTTTATACAAGATGTCTCTTCGTTCTTTTGTACATATGACACCATTTGAAACAAACGATTGATCTTTTAGAGTGTAAATAGGGAACGTGATATGAAGTCCCAATCGCAAACCCACCTCATCGGTCTTCGTTAAAATACACAACGGTTGGTTCTTTAGGCGCTTCATCTCGGCAATAAGCTTGCTTCCCCAATTCTTGGTCAGGCTCCATTGATGCATAATAGGATTTTGGTCATATAACCAGTAGATGTATCGGAGCAGTTGAACTTTATTTTGCATTGCAAATAACACGATTACAACGCCAATAAAATATGCCGAAAAATACCTGTAATTCGGGGATCAGAATCGACTGACAAACTACAAATGGCAATACCTACCCTGCTGTTTTGGGATTCACTGCAATATTTCCTATAAAGACCAAGGGTACGATAATCAACGCGGCGAATATAAACCCTAAGTGTGTGTGCGACTGTCTTGGAACTCGGCCTCGATTGAACCTGAGAAGGAGGAGGGACAAGGGAAAGAGAGACATGACAGTCAACCAGACGAGCGAGAACCTAATTGATGTTTAGTTACCTTGTTCACGGGACATTGGACATGGACTACTTACATCAGACTAATGACGCTTAAACTCCCCAAAGCACTGGCATAGATCAATCCACAAAATACGATGAATGAAAATATAGCCAAAAAGGGAGCGCCTGTGACAGGTAATTCCATCAGGAAAAACCGAGGAAATACACGACTTTGCGCCAGTTTGTCAAGTAGTTCGCCTGCACTAAGAATCCCTGTCCATGGGTTAGATAAAATAATGTTAGAACCCTGTGCTGCGTACCGGTGAGTACGCCTCCACTTAATACAACAATTGCGTCTGCAGCTACGCATACGCGAAGCCACCGGCCAGCGCTCTGGTCAAATAATTGAAATACGAATTAAACCATGGTAAAACAGAACTTACGATCTCAGAAAGGACGCTCAGAACGTTTGCGCTTGCGTTAATCTCTTGCAATGGCATTACTGCTAACAATAATGTAACAAGAATGGTATTCAAGAAAATTGCCGGAATATGAAGGTTTCGCATAACCAACGGAAAGTGACCAGGCTTAATGCGAGCAATATATGCTGGGACACCTGATAATAAAAGTTGCAATTAGCCGATTGGAAACTTAAGTGGAGGTCCCACGTACACTCGAAACCTGTAAGTCCGAGCATCCCCAAGCAGATGCCATAATAAATTTGTTTAAGAATAGCCACCGGCGAGGTTGCTGTCGCATGGCCTTGTTTCCAGTTATCCCGTAATTGACCAATGCCTATTCTACTCCAATGCACTGTGGCAGCTACTATCAATGTCATCATTGTTGCCATCTATGCTCGACTTTGTCAGCATAGCTATCCTGCGAGAGAAAAGGTCATACGCACGTGCAAACCCAGAACGACTAACGCAATTCTGGCGCTTTCCTTTATCCCGGTGAGGCTAATGATGGTGAAAATGAGAAGTAGAATGACTGCTGCAACCCATTGAGGGAAAGGCATAGATCGAACCTCCCCTGCAAGATAAGTAGCGGCAGTTGAAGCAGAAACGACAGACGTGGACGAGAAGTCCAATAATAGCAAAGATGCACCAATTAAAGCAACAGACTTCGTGGAGGTATTGAGCCTAACTAAGATTGTAGGTGGATCTAAGAGCTGTAGCCAAGGAGATAGCACTCACAGAAACGTATATGGCGCTCCACTGATAGGGAGTGCAGATGACAACTCTTCCATGATTGGACGCCAAACAAATAATACCAGAGTAGCAATGAACATAGAAATAGGCGAACTAAATGTATTCATCCAGACTGCATCAGATAAAAGCATTGCGGACTCACTAAACACTAGCTACGGCAACCAGAGCGGGGAGAGCATAGAACACGCTCCCAAGTACGGCGTTGCCTGCCAATGCACCTGCTGTAAACTGGCCAAGGACCTTTTCGTTTTCTATGTCTGTGATCTTAGTTTTTCCTGCCGCATAATCTTCTGCCGTGAGCTTTATTTTACTCAGTGAGCCCCACCCGGCGAATTCAAACGCGTTGGAAAGGTTGTTAAACCGTGATGGGATGTTTGGTTGGAATTTGAGGCTAGTCTCATTGACTGGCAACCGTTGCCGCCGGAGAACGATGTTAAACCGCGTCTGCGGAATGCACGAAGGTAAAGGTGGAGAAAACAGCGCTTTGACATCCTCGAGTTCCCTGTTCGTTTCAAATGTAGTATCTAAAGCATGCACTCAGAAAGGTCATGCTAGAAACTGAAAACGAGCCCCTACAGGTGACGTCGGCTTGAAGTGGCGGCGCGCCCGTGATCCAACTCGGCGACTGTAGTTCGATGCAGTCCTCAAGTACTGGAGGGGAACTCTCTGGATCCTCCGACATGAGTGGCGATAAGGAAAGCCACAGATAAGTTGAGAGCTTTATATGCGCATTATTCTTTGATGGGTAAAGCTGAGTTCGCGACGCGCCTCGGTGGCCTTTCCATTTTCGGCAAACTACTTCGTGCTAAGCCATGGCATACGTCCAAGTCGAGGCAGACGATGTCCGCCCATTCACCTTTCTGACACGATACAATGTTGACACTACCTTATAGCGACTGGAAGAAGGCCCAGAGGGTCTCCAATTCAAATGCAAGTCTGTCACAATTTCCCGCCCATGCGTCTAACGAGCCGCGCATATAGCTTTTCTAGGTTCAAACAACGTATCAAGCGGGAACAGAAGTGCAGGCATTGGTAATGCGGACAGAGGTACGTATGGTCGACTACTTTGCAATTGACGGTGACCGAATCTACACGCAGAATATCTACGAGACCCATCAAACAAGAGCTTCTGGGCGCTTGACTATTACCAGTCATACTTCCATGTCGATACCCGGACTGTATGTTGCATTTTGTTCTCATATTCATGAACTCTCCGGCGAATGCTACATAGGTACTTAAACGGTGTTACATGACACTCCTACCACAAGCTGCCACCACATACATTTCGCAACATCTCAACCCTCCGGACCTCTACGGGCCATTTTGGACCCTGACTACGCTTATTTTTACCCTCTTTCTCTCCTCTTCTCTGGCAGCATCGATTTCATCTTACCTTTCTGAACCAGAAAATCAGTATTCCTACGACTTCCAACTATTATCTATTGCGGTATCCATCGTGTATGCATATGGGCTTGGGCTACCCGTTTTACTCTGGCTAGTGCTAAGATATCTCGGTGTTGGAGAATGGAGTATTGTTGAAGCAATAGCCGTGTGGGGGTATGGTCAGTTCGTTTGGATCCCAGTCTCGGTGCGTAGTCCCTTACAGTTCTCTTGAGAAAAAGGAAAAAATCTAACTACCCATAGGTTCTTTGCGTCATCCCGGTCCCTCTCGTTAGATGGGCACTTGTCGGGCTTGCTCTTGGCCTCTCCGGTTGGTTCCTTATTGCCAACATATACCCAATATTAGCCTCAGTGAGCCCGACATCCACTCTTCCATTCTTCCTATTAAATTATCTCCCTAGGCGGAAGCAAAGGCCACTCGCTTGTTCATTATTGTCCTCGTCCTCCTCCACTTTGCGTTAGCACTAACGTTCAAAGTCCTTTTCTTCGGTTACTATGTGGTTGAAAAAATAGGAGCTGATATTCCGTTGCCAGGAGGGGATGTTCCTGGTAGCAACTCGACTACCACTTCGATGGTACCTAGACATTGGGGGAGCTGGTAGATTATATAGATAGGGTACCTCTGTATGATTCCTATTAGCAAGCCTGGATTTTGCAGTTGTTGGGTCTATCGGCCCGGAGATCCAGCTTCTGTGACAGATCGTCACTACAGACTGCCACAATCCTACGATAAGCTAGGCGCATCCAGCATGTCTGCTATGCTCGGGACGACACCTATTAAACCAGAGTAAGCAGAGAGAAAATAGATATTACCAGTTTTGAGCTCACTTGTCTCGAGAAAGATATCTAATTCCGTTCTATTCCCCACGACCGGCTCCGGACGACGATAAAGCAGAAGACACGACCGGTCGCCCGCGTGGATTTACCCGCGTTAAGGAAAATAGTACGACGGAAGTGGACGGTGGAAAAAAACTAACAAAAGAGCAAAGGAAAGCTCAGCGTGGTGCAAACAAGGGCAGGAAGTTTGGCAAAGTCCGGGATGAACTCAATTTATGCTGGAAAGTTGCAAATGGGAGCATTTGCGAATTTGGCTCTGAGTACGTCGAAGTTGCTACCCTGCTTCGAATGCCTTATAAAGAGTGACTAGATGCCGCTTTACACACGACATTCCAACGTATCTTGCTGCAAAACCGGCAGATATTCATATTCGAGAAACGGACGAAATTGCGGATACGGCTCCACTCATGGCGGACACACCAGTAGAAGTAAAGAAACATCCAGCATACCATTCAATGCACCTCAATATCAAATGCCCAATTCATGAGGAGGTGGGTGAATGCAGGTAGGGTGGTGTGTATTATTCGAAGTTCACCGTCTAATAATCCTATGCTAGATTTGGTTTCAAATGCCGCTTCCTAGGCGGGCATGTTAACACGGATGAGAAAGGAAATCTGAATCTTGCCGTGGATGAAGAAAAGAAAGCGCGAACAGCTGTGTTCATGCATGAAATGAACTTCGTCGGCGCTGAGACTCTGAAAATGCTTCGTTCAAAGAAAGTGTGCGAAATTTTCTTGAACTGTCTTCCCCAGCGTTTCTCATATTTGTCATACAGTACTCTACCCCACTCGCCGATGCATATTTGCAGGAGTTGCGTGGAAACGAGGATCACATGCCCAGACAGCAGGCAGTCAAAGAAGACGCTATCGAGGTGACCGAACCAGAGCAAGATGATATAAGCACATCAGTTCCGGGTGCCCCTTCTAGCGTTGAAGAAATCATTCAAAAGCGCACGGGAGACGTAGCATCGAATGGACAGTCCGACGGTCCAGATGTCCCACTACGTTTTGCTGAGAAGAAACGTTTGTATTGGACTGGAAAAACCTGTGGGTGTCATTAGTGTGCATTCTAATACGCTAGCTTATCGCAGTGATAGACCTCGCCCCTCTTACTACCGTTGGGAATCTGGTGAGGCTAATGCATTCCTAGGCATTCAGACGTCGTACTTAAGCCCAGTTTGAAGCCCTTCCGACGTCTCTGTGTAGACTTCGGCGCTGATATTACGTGCGGAGAGAGTATGCTTTCCCCATGTATGGGCTCTACTTGGTGCTGAACAGCGCATATAGTGGGTTTGGTGAATTCCTTCCTCTCTGGATCCAAGGAAGAATGGTCATTAGTGCGAAGACATCCGTCAGAACGAATTTTTGGAGTACAGTTGGCAGGTAATAGACCCAACAATCTCGTTCCTACGGCAGAGGTGCTTTCCAAGGAAATTGGTTCTAACATCGATTTTGTCGATATAAACTGTGGATGTCCTATTGACCTCGTTTTCAAAACGGGCAGTGGTGCTGCTCGTAGGTTCATTCACTTATCTCCGACGGCATCACTTACCTACGTGCAGTGCTCGATGCCCCCGGAAAGTTGGGAAAAATACTTATCGGGATGAATAAAGCCCTTGGAGAAATACCGGTTACAGTCAAACTTAGGACTGGCGTTAAGGACGGACGTAATACTGTTCATAAATTAATGCCTAGGTTGTCCACCGAGTTCGGTGCTGGCTGTATCACCGTAAGTACATACCGTTCCACTACGTACTCTAATGTTCATTGGTCTACAGCTACATGGTCGTACTCGTCAACAACGATATACTAAGCTCGCGGACTGGGACTACATCAAACAATGCACGGAAGCGGTACGAGCGGCTGAAAAGGATAGAGATTGTGAGTGCGCCAAACAAAGAGGCTTATTTGTCATTGAAACGCTTCTAGTGCCTCCTGTGCCAATATTTGGTGGAGGAGATTGCTTCTCCTCTGAGGATTATTGGACACATATTGAATCAACCGGGGTTGATGGGGTCATGATTGGGCGAGGCGCACTCATCAAGCCCTGGATATTCACCGAAATTAAAGAACATAGAGAATGGGATATAAGTGCTCGTGAGCGCTTGGATCTCATACGCAAGGTATGCATCGGATCATCCAAGTTCGCACTAATTAACTCTCGTTTCAAGTATGCTGAATACGGCCTCAAGTAAGTTTTTCCAACGTTTCATTTTTACATTAGCTACAAATTCCCCAGTCATTTTGGATCGGATACGACAGGTGTTAATACTACACGGCGCTACCTGTGCGAAGCACTTTCTTTCCAGTATAGATACGTGCCGATTGGATTGCTGGAGAGGTTACCTGGCAAAATAAACGATCGTCCCCCCGCTTTCCGTGGTCGAAGCGACTTGGGTAAGCGTCATTGTTATCACACCGTTCACCGGCCAATCCTCATTCACGCAAAGAAACACTGCTTGCCAGTCCAGACAGCAACGATTGGGTCAAAATCTCGGAGTTGTTTTTGGGTCCCGCACCCGAAGGGTGGGGGTTTACGCCAAAGCATAAAAGTAATGCCCACGATACGGAAAGCCAGGGGTGAGGATGTGGACGGCGCAGTTAGTAATGATAGTGCTAGATAAAAATAGCCGAGCCTTTGTCACAATGGAAATTCGCTCCCTCACTGCCTGTACCATAACAAGGCCCCGCTCGCGCTCACAGGAGACTTCATACATTTACGCTTGGACAGGAAGATGCAGCTGGCTCCTGGGGATCAAATGGAACAAGAAAACGTCCAGTTCCTGGCATCGATGATGGGTGGAGACCTGGATTTAGACGCCGCACGTAGAGTATTAAGGAAACACAACGGAAATGTGGAAAAGGCTGCCGACGCAATCCTTCAGGGGGATAGGGGTGAAGATATGTGGCTTTCTGCACAAAATACGGGCAGCACCCTCTCTCAGGTCCCTCCCGCGCCGACCACTCGGGTGATTGACCTCACGGATGACGATGAAATGAGCCGCGCGCTTCAGATGTCTATGGAGACATCGTCAAATGAAGTGAGGTTTGGCCCCACAGATAGGGCACCAGATCCTGCATGGCAGATGGTACCTTCGAATGTGTGTCACGGCTAGCCAAACTCGCATGTCTTCCCAGTGACATCGTCTCTACAGTTGAATGTAGCATCGAATACATCACAAGAGGACCAGCATCTGAAGGAGGCTATACAGGCAAGTCTTAAGGACTTGCCAGCCGACGAGCCGGATGTCTTTCCGTTTGAGGATACAGTACGTGAAGGAGGCCGGTGAGTCACTCTAATCTGCCAAATGAGCAGCGATTGAAGTTTGTAAATGCAAAGACCTGTTGCCCTCCGCTCTGAAAGCCCTGAACTCGCTTATGCTGCTTTGGTTTGACACTCCCTGAGTTTCGTACTGCTGATTGATTTACTTGTACTTAGGTTTTTCACGCTTTATTCCATATTCCCCAAGTTAGAGAACAAATAGCAACAATGCCATTGCCTATCATCGATACAGAAACCCCGAAGGACTCCTCCGGTATGTTTATTTCTTGTCTTCCCCTTCGCATAATTGAGTCCTGGTCTCAGCAAGAGCAATAACAAATATCGTGGAATATTTCGTTAATCTCGACCTTGCACAACTGTCTGCAATAGTGGACAAAGACCTCCTGATTTCGCTGCAGGCCCAGCCTGTGAATATGGCAGTGGATAACATTGGGGATTGCTCCGCAGGTAACGAGCACATTTTAAAGAACTGATCCTAGAATGATTGAGCTTAAAGTTAGCTTTTTTGAAAAGTCTAGCTCACCTGATATCTGGACACCTCGATGAACACAAAGGGAAGCAAGAATCAATGTAAATTTCTCACAAAGCTTAAGCAACCTTCCTTTCTGACCTTTATACAGTTCGCGCTTATTTTTCTTCAGCCATGGCAATGTTGAATATAACA
>QFEO01000036.1:0-16301 GCA_003316615.1 Amanita pseudoporphyria
ACCATTTAGGTCAACCCCAGTTCCATAAGCTGCAGCCATGTTGTCTAGCAGAGCACTGACTTTAATATCCGAAGGATCGACTGCGAAGCCCTATGGCCAGTTAATAACCAGCTTTATATTAAGACACAAATTGAGATGCCTACATCAGGTAGCAAATAACACCATTCGCTGTCGTGTGTGAGAGCGACGGTAGCATCAGGTTCCTAAACGAAGATTAATTCTGATAATGCTACACTATACATAAATCGGCACCTACCTTGTACAAAAGCATGCTGTTTATGAAGTCCGAAGGATGTATCTGGTACTATCGGTAAGTGGCTATGGCCTTGTGACAGATATTATATCGCATACAGGAGGTGCTACATTAAAATCCTCTTCAAGTACAACTTGCCTGGAGTCGGTGTGTTTGTGAAGAAATTGTTGAACTGGAAAGTCAAAATTACTCGCGGTTGAAGCATCTTCCATATCAATGTCTGTGATACCTGCATTTTGAAGTGTGGTTTGGACAGACTGGTTTGTCGATTGAGTGAATGCTGTCGACCCACTAGAGTTCCGAAGAGGGCCATTTTGATTTCCAGAAGTCGCGGGTTTGTTTAGTTTATTTGTCCCCTCGGGTCCAACTACGGGTGGTTCTCCACCTGCGGCAGGAGTAGCTATACCTTTTGTCAATTGCTCCCATATATCTTGCCTAAGCATAATTTTGTAACCACGTAAGAAAGTACATTGATTCGGCTCTTCATCGTCATCGATGAGTATATCCTTTGCCCTTGGACCAACCCTGGTTATCATCCCCCCCGACTTCTTCCACCGATACGTTGATCGCACACCATCCTGTCCGGAACACGTCCCTTCAGTTATAAACTGGGCGCGATTACCGGGATTTGAGCGCCTGTAGAACGCAGCGATGCCCCAGCTCCTGGACTTGACGCATCCCGTGACAAGGTATAAAGATCCATTGGGCGCATCCCTGCCTTTATATCCTCTCATGTATTTGTACCAGTTTTGTGCGTGGCGCGCAGCAAGGTCTCGGAATATAAGCCTGTTCTGGGTTTCGTAAAGGATTGCGCCTTCTGGAATCGCAAGAACTGCTCCTTCCGGGCCCATACATTCATAAGTGACGGGCCTGTAAACAATTTGCGGTGAGATGTCCTTAACACTCCAATACTGAATCACTGACATATCTGTTGTTTGGGCTACATGTTCAGTTAAAAGGTATGTTTCCGATTCGAAATATTCGTGAGCAGAGATATCGAGGGATCGAAGGGACTCAAAGTCTTCGGGAAGGATAGGAGGGTTGATTTGGTCGTTATCGGAAGCGCAGACATTGAATAAAAAGTCAAAAGCGCCATCTGGCGTAACCCTGCCAACGTCTCCTATTCTAATGCCTTGTTTACGACATTCCAACGGTAAGTATCGATTTGGTTCAGGATGATAAAGAGGATATCCATGCTTGAGCATCAACATGAGCCGAGAGTACATTTCAGGAACGGATGACGTGGACGTTGGTGTAGCCTTCTCCGTCATTAGCTGAATACCCAATTGGAGTAAGACTTGAATGGTATTGCAGGATGAAATCGTTCCCTCACCAGTGATGTAGAAGTGGCATCCATATTTAAGAGATCGGCAATGTCTACGTCATTAGTGAGGGCGTCTACCAGAGGCGAAGCATGTGTCAAAGTCAGTAATGTCAGGAAGACTAGAAAAATCAGTGAAACGAACCTGGAGACATAATGTCGGATTCAGGGGCAGGCATTTGTGCTCGCGACATCGATAGAAGGAGTCCTGCACCAGATAGGTAGGCCAACAGCGACTTCGTTAAGCTAGGTTTAGAAGGACTATCGCATGCTGATGTTCTGCTGAACCTCGGATATCGTACATTGATATGATATGACGTACGAGGATCGTTTTCACTTGTATCTTTGGCATGATGAGCGGATGACTCCATTTCATCTTCGTCATGTCTTTCGAAAGGAATACCCCTCTCAAGTGCTGGATTATTATGAATATGGACCACGACACTCTGCATATCGCGGCCGATATTATTGAATTCGCTGTCACTTATTGTATTATATGAAGAGCCCGGCATGAATGAGCAGTCCGGTCCAGGCGACGGTTGTGTCTTGTGCTTCTGCATCCCGGGTTTTGAGTCAAAAACAAGATCAAGCGTTGCGTTGGAGAAGGCCTGTGAGGCAGTGCAAGACGGCCCAGACCCTGAAATGGGCGTCCCTGGCGGGCTTTGAGTGTTGAGCGCTAAACGTGCGATGACATTATCACCTGCCCCATTCTGGCCCCTCTCTCAACTTGCAGAAGCTAAAGAATCGTTGATCTTTGCCTGACGGGGACACCATTAAACTGATATCTCGTTATAGCGCCTTATCATTCAGCTCAGATCGCACTTGGACGGGTACTGGTCAACCTGGTATGATTGTGCTGCGAAAATGAAAGATGAGCCCGTAGTTAGTAGTGTCCACTCGACGCGCCTGAAAACACTTACTCCTTTGTCTTGAACCTTCTTATGGCGTTCGCAAGTGGATTCAAAGAGACAGAGCTTCTTGCCTGTGTCCGTGTCTACCCGTCAACAAATGGCGCCATATGAATAATCACCGTTTCCCACTCGCGGTCTCCATTCAGCGTAGATTAAGGGCGTAACATAAATGCCGTAGTTTCTCTTCTCTAAGCCGGGATCGATCAGACGGTCCGGTGAAGACGGCGGTAGATAAAGGAGGTGATAGGAATGAAGGCGAAGAGTACGACAAAGGAGACGGAGATGGAGGTGAGACGAAGGGCCATGGTTGACTGGAACGTGTATGAAGTACCATGCACCTATGCCCGCGATTTGGTACCTAGGCATTTGTTATTTACATAAGTAAATATTTGTCGTAATGTAAAACACGCACGTCAATATTCAATCCTGACATCCTGGAGGAAAAGGCTCGTATCTATTACTTCAAGTAACATTTTAACCTCCAGCACGTGCATGAGGTTTAGCAATTATATACAGTTGCTGTCTGATTACCTGAGTGTACGAAATGAAACTTTTAATTAGCGTGCGACAGGATGCTACAAGATGCTACAGGGCACTATGAGTTGCTATAAATAAAGGGACACTCCTTGCTGCATAGTAGCAGTAACATAAATCAGGATTAACTAATATGTGGTACCACCTATGGTGCCCAAGTTCGACGTTAATGTAACAACGGCGTATGAAATACGAGAATAACGAGGTAACAAGTTTACGAAGATGTACGATACAGCGTCAAAGTGTGGCAGTGTCTGTGAGGATGCGCTTTGCACTCGAGTTTTGATCGGACGATGTCACTGTTGTTTTCCTATCGACAAGAATAACGGGCACCCAGCGGTTTTTTCCCTTTATGCAAGCACCTAATCTATTCTGCTGCTCGGCGCTGTGGGTGTGTTAACGAGAGATATCCCTGGCCTTGCTGGTTAGAGTTTACCGATAGCCAAAAAAAGCCCTCAGTCCGCTATTAAGAGTCGTTGGGTTTGGTGTCCGATCCCGCAGTTGAACTTCTCATGGAGATCCAGACGCTTGTTGCAGTTCTTTCCATCTTCTGCCTCCCGTTCATTTGGAGAGCCATTGTTAATAACATAAAGGTGATCAATATCGAGCAAGTTCCATACGGCGTTTTGCCTTACTTCAGATTCGCAGTTAAGCTCCATTCCGACGGTCGGGTCCTCAAGTTATTTGACTTCCTACATCGGCGCCTTGCGATTTTTCCGCCATGCCCAGGAAATGGTGCAAGAGGGCTATGACAGGGTAATAAACATTTAAGATGAGTCTCCTTCATGGCTGAACAAATCTAGTATCGTGGCTCTGTCTTTAAAGTACCAATGATGACAGGGTGGATGATTGTCATTTCTGGTTCTAACAAGCTCGAGGAGTTTCAACTCGCTCCCGACGTTGTTCCATCAACTGCTCACGCGTTCGCGGAGGTAACATGTCGCTCCCATCGTTGTCTTCAGAGTTGACCGTCAAGTACAGACGTTTCAGACGGACTTAACTATTGGCCCTCATGAACTATCTCATATAAGTGTCATCAAGACTTCGCTTACGAGGAGCATCAAGGTCAAGTTTTCTGATGTTCACGATGAAATTATTATGGCTTTCGAGCAATACATTCCTGCCAAGCGGGATGGTGAGTTCTCATTAAGCCTTATCTAAATATTCAATCTTACCTATCCTTAGAATGGCTGAAAGTCACCGCATCCACTACAATAATAAATATTGTGTGCAGGACTGTCAACAGGCTTCTCGTCGGCTTGCCGTTGTGTAAGTTTCTGTTTGCTCTGAGCAACTTAATGGTCTCGTTACGCATGACCAACAGGCCGCGATCCTGAATATCTGTCACTGAACAAGCAATTTCCCATCGACATGGCCAAGTCGGGTTATTTCATCAACATGTTTCCGTTTTTCTTGAAACCGTATGTGTTTCTTGTACATCATGGATTCAACAACATGGCTGACTCTCGTTTAGCATTGCCGCGCGTTTCTGTACGAACGTACCTAATGATGTTCGGCGTTGTATGAGACTCTTGGAGCCCCTTATCAAAGAACGACTTGAGCAAGAAGCGCAATACGGAAAAGATTGGCAGAATGAAGCCGTCAGTCCTTGTGTTTCCAATCACCTGTAGTGTCTTTTGTTAATATATATCAAAGAACGACATGGTCGTCTGGCTGCTTAATGCCACTGCAGACCATTCCGTCCGGAATCTAACGATCGAAATACTCTTTACCAATCTTGCAGCTATTCACACGACAACGATGGTACGCACCTTGCTGCGCCTACTTATTTAGATTATTATCATGCATTTTCAGGTATTTACTGCCGTCTTGTATAAGCTTGCAACACATCCGGAGTACGTTCAACCTTTACGTGAGGAGGTAGAGACTGTTCTCCAGGAAAAAGGATGGTCCAAGGAAACTATGGACAAGCTATACAAGCTAGACAGTTTCATCCGAGAATCGATTCGGATGGCGGAGTTTGGTGCACGTACGTGCCAGGTCCAGATGGGTTGCAGTGTGTTGTAGCTTACCTCCGACTTTCAGTTTTCATGCCACGTAGAGCGCTAAAGGACGTCACCTTCTCCGATGGAACAACGATCCCCGCCGGTAACTTAGTATCTATTCCAGTGGCTTCTATACATACAGACGCAGTCTGTAACCTCCACTTTACATATTTCTGCCGCTTGACATGGTACTGCAGGATAACTATGCGGACCCTCGAACATTTGACGGGTTCCGGTTTGAAAGAATGCGAAATAAAGAGGGCGAGAACAATAAATATCAAATGACAACTCCTGATCCCAGTTACCTTGCATTCGGACAAGGGCGTCATGTATGGTACGGTGTAACTCCTCTTCCCAAGAATGACAACTGACAGTGGCACTGCGCATTCTAGTCCTGGCCGTTTTTTCGTGGCGACCAAACTCAAGACCTTATTGGCACATCTTTTGCTGAATTACGACGTGAAGATGGCGGATGAAGATAAACGCCCAAGCAACTGGCGGTCTGCTAAACTATCTTTCCCGGATCCCACTACAGAGGTACTGTTTCGAAAACGAATATAAAAGGCGCATATGGATACTGTTGCTTGAAAATCTTGTTCTGCCGGTCGTGTGATATGTGTTAATGGCGAAGAAATGTATTCTATTCACTGTAGGCCAATTATAAATGGACAGTACCTTCGCATTGTGTTGCTAAACCTTAGTGACCTTCGTATTTCAAAGGTGCGCTGACTGCTCTGAGACACGCTAGAGTCCTATCCATAGTGTCCATCACTCATCGTTGCACACCCAACTAGCTTCCGCTTTGTCAGATCACTGAGGGGGATACTATGGTCCAAATCTCCTTTTACCGTCAGGAGAACATCGCACAGATTGCGATCCCTAGATATTTGACAAAAACGGTTAATGAGGTTACTACTGTTGAGCAACTTCAGGTATTTACTACAGTGAACAAAAATTCCTTTTAACGAGAAGCTCAGCGAATCGCTTGTTCAAACGGCCCATCCTTAATTATCTGGTTAATCGAAGGAGGAGGAATTTCCGTTCCATTTCCTCAGCACCGCAAACCTCAACAGATTCAGAACTTGAAATCCCGCCTTTCAGTACCTATAGCTATTTCTCTAACTCGGAGGAGCTTCGGAGAACTGGCAAGCACAAATTACCGTTTGTTGGATTCCGAGGGACCACGGTGTGGACGCGATTGTTTGCACCAGGACGCATATCTTCACCGTTCATGCGACATTAGGCCCAATTCGTAATTGATAAGGGAGCACAGTTTTGAATTGCTGCGAAATCTCCCCAAGGCACTGCGATGCGTTTGTTACAGATGACAAAGAGGTCAAGGCAGATGCTTATAGACGGGAACCCTTTATCCTGTGCCCCGTTTAGGTCTCTGCTCTTACTAAAGTGATGTAGATCGTGTAACATTTATCACTGATGTTATTCTTGCAGATATGCACACATGTTGTCAATAGAACCTAAATAATAACGCACTGCTACGCTAGCTGAGCTCTCCGGCCTGCCCAATATGACCCGTTTGGCCATTCGTACTCGGCGATGCTCGTCTTATGCATTTCGATGCTAACAATGCATGATCGGTCGTTACCGAGGGCTCCTGAACGTGTACAACGACACACATACCTATAGCCTTCATCAGAATTAGAAGGGACATTATACCTTCCCTTGGCGTTGATGGAACATGGGTTGACGAAGTGTTCGTGAAGGTGATCGACGTATTCGAGAACATTGCGGTCCATCGTTCCAGAAACGACGACATAGTCAATCAGGCTGGTGGGCATCAGCAGGTTTCCTCAAGTTGAACGCCAGATCCTACCTCAAGTGAATTACGTATTCACATAATCCCACACCACCCGCATGAGGACACACGGGAATGTCAAACCTGACATTGGTTGGTAAGCAGTAACTCTCCGGGGAAAATGCTTCAAGATACTTACTTAGTGGCCATGAGTAACACGCTCAGCACCTCACTCACCCCTGCGAGCCTGCATGAATCAATCTGGCAGACGTCAATCGCTTCGGCCTGTAGCAGCTGCTTGAAGACCATTCGGTTGTGTGCATGTTCACCCGTAGCTACTCCGATGCCATGTGGTTTGAGAGCCTTGCGGATAGCAGCGTGTCCCAGGATGTCGTCAGGTGCCGTGGGTTCTTCGATGAACCTTGTGCATATAGCCATTCAGAATATAATCGCAACAAACTCGACACGTGAACATTTACCAGGGTTTGATCTCCTTCAGCTTCATAACATAATCAATTGCTTGAGGAACGTCCCATACTTGATTAGCATCAATCATCAGTACTGAGCCTGTTGGCCCAGCATTCTTTCCTCTGAGCCCTTCACCGCTCGGATCTCGGGCTTCCACAGAGGGAGGAAGATGCTGCGGATCATCGATGATGGACCGAATAAGCTTGCCACGCCGGAGGTCGTCGTCAACGTTTGCTCCGACCTTCATCTTAAAGTGGTTGAACCCCGCTGCGAGGGCTTCTTTAGTGAGGCGAGAGATTTTTTCGTCATCGTAGCCTATGCCTAGATTAGAAGTCGTCGTGGTGCGAAGGTGAGTCATTTACCGAGCCATCCAGCAGATGTCACATATGCTGGGTATCTGCAAAGACGGCGTCAGCAATCTCGGCGTGTGATTGAATGACAGTAAAGTTGTACGCACCCGAGATCTCAAACTTTGGCTTCTCGTTTCTTCTTCCCGGGCTCCTTCTGTTTCAGCAATAGCAATGCCTCTTCTTTAGTAATTGCATCTGATATATAGCGGAACGCGGTCGAGCGAACGAATTCCTCCTATAGCCCACTGTTAGAAAGTACATAATAGCAGTTGACAAAACAGACTCGCCGGAGTCATGTCCACAATCAGCTTCCACAGAGGCTTGCGCCTAGAACGAGCGTACATGTCCCAAAGAGCATTATCGACTGCTCCTGATGCGATGTGGATGACGCCCTTTTCTGGGCCGATCCTTCGATATTATCAGGTTTTTTGGTCTATGCAAGCGAAAGAAGGCTCACCATCTGAGCTGAGAGTCCGCCATCAGATGATCCCATGCCTTTCCCATGTCTGCGAAGAGTTCCTCGGTGTCTTTGCCAACTAATCTGTTAGCTACTTCCTTGATCGTAAGACAGACCTAGGGACGCCTGATGGGCTTGATTGCGAACATCAGACAAGAAGGGGGTCATTTACAATGTCCGTCCCGCGTCCTATTGTGAATGTCATTCCATGGCCAACTAGGTCCGTATCGGTGAACAGTGTAACATAGGCAGAGGAGTAGTCGCAGTCCGTGTTCCTAGCAAGATCGTCAGCGAGTAAATAGTGCTAACAACAAACCCGTGCGTACATGGCATCTGTCCCATCGCCGGCCAAAGATGTAGGGAACCTGATATCTACACGACAGGTACACAGGGATTCACCTCATGCAGATCGCCAAATGAGTGAAATACGACGTACCACGAGTTTCGTATCCCGTAATCTTTGGCATTTCTAGCCTCGTAGTGGTGAAGGAAGGAAAGGTTGCGAATGTCTTGTCTTTCCCATCTCCTACGAGAACTGTTTTTAGCAAATGGTTGCTACCAGAGATGGCAGCGGACCAACCGGACCGAATCGAGTGTCGGATCATGCGGTGGCTCCTATATATACAACAAGAGTACTAGTAGTAATACAACATAATGAGCATGTCTTATGGTTCAAGTTCTCACTGCGAGTCGTATTTCCCTGTGCAAAAGAGTGAGTATTAAAAAAAAAGTCAGATGAAGAGAGCGAAATGTACATATTCTCGCCTGCTGATCCCCGCTTCCTGTCGCGAATAGCCTCCCATTTTTCGGGCGACCAAAATCAACTGAAATTACAGAATTTGTATGACCTTGCACAACGCAATGTGCTGTTGCCGTTTTCGCATCCCATAATCGAACTCCGCGATCCTTGGAACCGGACAAGACCCACTTCCCATCGTGTGAGACGGCCAAGGTAAGGACGTAGCCCTGCATATACCATGTGAGACAAGCTAATGAGGGAAGAGGAAAAAAAAGATGGACTTACTTCGTGTCCTATAAAGTTCATTGTACAAGGGCAACCCTGGTCATTGTCTCTCTTTGTTCCACCAGCATCAACACTCAACCCATTCACATCCCAGAACTTGAGTGTCATGTCCAAGCTTCCACTAACGAGCCCCTTGCCATCTGGTGTGAATGCTACACTGTACACGCTGTCGTGGTGTCCCCGGAGCCTTTCAACAAGGGCACCCGTCTGGATGTCCCATATACAGGTGTCGCTACCAAGGTGGCCGGCGGCAACGAATTGCCCGTTGGGAGAGATAGCAACAGAGGTAACGCCATTATCGTTACCGGGGTCGTCGGTGACTTGAAGAACCTAACAGCGTTCATTTGGTTGCCTTTCCATAACAGAAACGAATATTTGTACCTTGGGAGGAGCATCGGGATTGGCCATATTCCAAATCATTACTGTTTTATCACCTGATCCAGACGCGAGCAGCCGCCCGTCACGCGAAAAAACGACCGAGTAAATCTCTTGTTGGTGTCCCTCAAATACCCGAAGGATGCGCTTCTTGCTGATATCCCATATCTATACGGGTTCTAGTTCAATATAAAACTCCTACGGAAATAGTCATTCACATACCCTGATCTGCTTATCTTCCGCACCGGTAGCCAAATACTTGCCATTTGGGCTGAAGCACACGCTGCGGACGTACATGTCTCCGGCTCTTCCAGCCACATCGTGAGATAGAGTACTACCGCTTGATTAGTTTCCACATCACACACGGGTAGATATATATAGGTGAGACTTGCCAGGTCTTCGCACCTGTTTTGGTATTGTATATCTGCGCCGTTCTGTTGCATCCTGTTGCTAGATATCTACCATCATCAGAGAACCTAACGCAACACACAACACTATTAGAAATCATCATCAGCATTCATAGTTTGGTTTATTCTTCAAGACACGCACCTCTCGTGCGTGAAGCTGTGCACCAATTGGACATCCAATACTCGCTTGACTTTGGGGTTGAAGACGGCATACCAGTCTTGTCCTTCTTTCTTGTATTCGGGTGGTATCTTGTTGATATCTATTTCTTCGGATAACCTAGCCAGCATACTCGTCGACATATCGGGTTGTGAAAGAAGGCGATGCAATAACGTCATTAGATCCATCAGTCAAATCCAGTGCTCGGGCACAAACGGTATCCATATATATACATATACTCGATACTATATAATATGGTGATGAGTCGGCAGGGCCGACGTGGCCTGAATGGTTTTCAATCGTCAGTGAGGTTATGTGCAAATTGTCCACTGTACATGTGATGTGATGCTTGAAGCAAATTGGGCGGATTTCAGTTGGAGTTTCTGCAATCATACTGACGTTTGTCAATCTAACGTCAACAGTCTAAATATAGCACGTACCCTCAGGGGAATTGCCTCAAGGCGTAACCCGCACCAAGTACTAATATACAAGTGTGTTCAATAGATGGCTAGTACGTATGTACACAATTCGAACATGAGCAAACAAAAATCGCAGGAAAAAAAAAGATAGACAGAAACACACATAGACAACGCGGAGCAACAGCAGTGATCAGATCTCCTTTTTTTTTTCTTGGTCGACAAATTTAAGAGTTTCATATCGGACCATAGCTCCCTATAAGCAAACCGAAAGATGAGCAAAGAAAGTTTGGGCACATCCAACGGGGAGGGAGAAAACGCACATATCCTCGCCTGCCAATCCCCACTTCCCGTCGCAAGCAGCCCTCCTAGAGGGCTCAAATCGACCGAAATCACAGAATTCTTGTGCCCTTGCAGCATACATTGCACCGCTGCCGTTCTCGCATCCCAGAACTGGACACCACGATCTTTGGAGCCCGACACAACCCATTGCCCGTCGTGCGAGACAGCTACGGAAATGACATAGTCCTAGCATATAATGAGCTCTCCTGAACCATGGTAGGTAAGAAGAGGTACTTTGTGTCCAGTAAAGTTCATCGTACAGGGACTGCCCTTCTCTCCACCAACACTTAACTCGCTCACATCCCAGAACTTGAGTGTCTTGTCCAAGCTCCCACTGACGAGTCCCTTGCCATCCGGTGTGAATGCTACGCTGTACACGCTGTTGCAGTGTCCTCGGAGTCTTTCGATGAGGGCACCAGTCGCCACTTCCCATACGCGGACGACCGTATCTAGAGAGCCAGTAGCGACGAATTGTCCATTAGGAGAAATGGCAACAGAAGTAACACCAGCATCGTCATTAGGGGAATTAGGGACATCGATGGAAAGGACCTAATGGGATTCTTCGTGAGCCTGACCATGACCAAGATGAACGTTCATACTTTGGGGGGAGCATCTGCATTGGTCATATCCCAAATTATTGCCGTCTTATCACCTGATCCAGATACGAGCAGACGTCCATCGAGCGAAAAGTCGAGCGAGTAAACCTCTTGCCGGTGTCCATCAAATACCCGAAGGATGCGCTTCTTGCTGATATCCCATATCTATACAAGCCCTAGTTCAACATAAAGCTCATACGGAGATAGTCATTCACATACCCTGATCTGCTTATCTTCTGCAGCCGTAGCCAGGTACTTGCCATCTGGGCTGAAGCACACACTGCGGATGTACAAGTCTCCCGCTTTTGCATCGTCAAATAGAGTACTACCGTTTGATGAGTTTCCACATCAACACACGGACGCTGTAGATGAGACTTGCCAAGTCTTTGTACCCGTTTTGGTATCGTATATCTGCGCCGTTCTGTTGCATCCTGTTGCCAAGTATCTACCATCCGCAGAGAATCTAACGCAGCACACCACACTATTGGAAATCATCGTCAGTATCCATACTTCGGTTCAACCTTCGAGACACCCACCTCTCATGTAGGAAGTTGTGTATCAATTGGACATCCAATACTCGCTTGACTTTGGGGTTGAAGACGGCATACCAGTCGTGTCCTTCTTTCTTGTATTCGGGTGGTACCTTGTTGACATCCATCTCTTCGAATAACCTAGTCAGCGTATCCATCAAGGAAGAAATTTATCGAGTTGTGAAGGAAGGCGATGCGATAACGGTATTAGGTGAATCAGCCAAACCCAGCGCTCGGGCATAAACGGTGTGCATATATAGACACATAGTATGATGATCGGGTCGGGAGGATTCTTTAATAGGGCTGACGTGACCTGGACAGTTTTCAATTGTCAGTAAGCTTATGTGCAAACCGAGAGATGCTTGAAACAAGTTTCAGTTGGAGGAAGAAACACGTACTATCCCCTGCGGTGACTTCGTCCGGGTTCATCATGCACTTCGGCCAGTCACACGTGGTCACAATACTCCCACCTAGTCATCAGGGGGATTTCATTCTCTGCTTTCTGTGCCATTATCCATTGAGAAAGAATATGTTAATTAGATTTACCGTGAGTATGTATACTTAAATTACCTGAATGTTGATCATAGAAATGCTGCTGTGCACATGGTGGTGAGTTGAATTGATAATAGTAATTAGGATACTGATCTGTAGGATAGATAACAATATCATTAAGATCTGGAGTTTGTATCCCAGCAAAACAAGGGTTCTGTGTGAGATCAGCCTGGTGCTGTGCAACATGTACTTTAGCTATCCATAGCTCCCTGCATGCACTTCTCATGTTCTGGATCCATGCTGGATGCCAGTTTCCCTTGTTTGTTGCACTCTGCAGGCATGGCAAACAGGCCACTGCACTGATAGGGATTGGCTTGGGTATACCCTTGGGTATCCAGGTGCATACCCCCACCCTTATCCAGTGAAATACCCATACCCTCATTAAGGGTATGGGTAGGTGCACCAATTTGGACAAAATAGCATGGTCCATGGTGGTCCATGCTTATTCCATGCTTATTCCATGCATGGACCATGAGTGGAGGAGCAAACAGAGATTTAGCAGAATAGAGTGTTCAATGAATGGACAGTGATTGGACCATGAGTGGACCACACATAATTTACTTGTTTTTGTCCTTTGTGCATGGTCCACTCATGGTCCACTCACTCTCCACTCACTCTCCACTCATTGTCTACTCTATTCCACTAAATCTCTGTTTGCTCCTTCACTTGTTCTCCATGATGTCCCATGATGTTCCACTGTGTTCCATGGATCAACCATGAGAAATGCATGGAATATGCATGGAATCAGCCTTGTTTTGCTATTTTGTCCAATTCAGTGCACCATAGTATGGGTTTGGATCAGGGTACAGGTCAAGCAGACCCATACCCACACCCACTTCCATACCCACACCCATACCCAAAGGGTATACCCCTTATACCCACTGATGTATTACAAATTAATTAAACTAAATAAAAACTAGTAATTAAAACTAACATGAGTCCTCACCTCCCCTGCAGAACAGGTGTGGCCTAAGGTCTGGGGTAACCCAAGGCTTGGGTGGAGAATAGTAGCCAGGCTGTGTTGCCTTTTTACTGGCCTGTGGGTGCAGTGGTAAGGTCACTTCTCCATCACATAGTAAAGGAAAGGAACAGCAGGGAGAGGAATGTGGGGAGGGGTCACTTACCTGGTCCTCTTACCTTCATATAATCTCATATAGCTTGCAAGTGCCAGTGGTGGGCTAGTCTAGGTCTGGTACTACTACTTGGGGCATGTTGGTAGGATCATAGGATGTGCAGGAAGGGAGTGCATTAGAAGATATGTTTTCAATAGATTGAGGCACTGCAAATAGTAAGCAAAATCTACCCAGCAACCAGCACTTTACACTCCCCCACATGGACTGCATGCAGTCCCCATGGATTCCACATGAGCTGTATATACTCTACTAGCATTGTTTGGAAGTATTTTCAGGCACTGATAAGATATGTATGTGATAGTGTGTTACAAGTGCCACATACAATATTAGCATTGTTTGGAAGCATTTTTTAGGCACAGATAGGATATGTGACAGTGTGTTACATCACAAATAATATTAGTATTATTTGGAAGCATTTTTCAGAGACTGATAAGATATATGGCAGTGCATTACACATGTACATGTCACAAACAATATTAGTATTGTTTGGAAGGATTTTTCAGGCACTGGTAAGATATGTGGTCATGTATTACACATTTGCATGTCACAAACAATATTAGTATTGTTTGGAAGGATTTTTCAGGCACTGATTGCACATTTCAACTGCAACCCTTACATTGGGACTGGAAAAATGCTTCCAAACCATGCTATTATCATATGAGACATGTACACTTGTGACACACTGTCACATATCTTATCAGTCCCTGAAAAATGCTGTCAAACAATACTAATATTGCATGTGACATGTATGTGTGTAACACAATGTCACATATCTTATTAGTGCCTGAAAAATGGAGGTCTTTACACTCCCCCACACATTCCATGTGGAGTCCACACAATTGAAAATGGCTGGGGCTCCTGCCAAAATGACAGGGAATGGGAGCCTGGATTCCATGTACACTCAACATGGAATGCAGAGAATAGCTGGATTCCACACAAAAGGAATTATAGGGAATGTACATGGAGTGTATTTGGTTGTATTTGTTCTATCATATGATTTCACAACAATTATAGGCCACCATACATATGTAATTCACTTACTTTTGTATTAGGGTTAGTGTTTTTCCATATTTGTCTTATTTATCTGTATTTTTTAGCTTTTTGTTTGTCATTATGTCAATTGGTTGTGACTCTCAGTCATCTCTGTCACATTTGTGACAAAATGTGCATTGTCAGTAGTTTTGACCATCACCTCTATCAGTTATCAACACTGTTATAATGGAGAACACTTAGTATTACTTGGACTAACAGGACTTGTGGTGCAGTGACAAGCCCAGCGTTGACAAGTGTCGAATACCAAATGTAAAGTTCAAGGCACTCGTGTACTAAGACTAAGTACACAAGCATGAGGATTATAAGATGCAGTGTGATGCAATGATCAGCCTTGAGCACAATGTAGATGGTAACAATCTAGATTGGTAACAACCTAAGTCGAACTTAGGTTCTAACTACTGTACATGGGGTCCTTATATACTAATGAGGACCAGTATCTAACTGTGACAAAGAGATCATAAGAACGTGTCAACAAGACTGCATGTAAGTAAACGATGAAGTCATATAGAAGGTGATGGAAGGAAATGACGCATGAGTGATGTCATAGCTATGTCATAGGTAAGAATGAAGGTCCATTGGAGTCCAAGGAGATAAATGGTAAAAAGTAAAAGTACATACAACAATGTTCTGAACTCGTATAGTTGTAACACTAGCTCTCCGTTAGGGAAGTTGTCCGCAACTCCACAAATTCTCTAATCCATCATCGGTTCGCCGGTCATGTTGGCGATGGTGACTGGGTCATCGTCCCAAGGGCCTGAGTATTGATTATAGACCTCCATCGGGGAGTCTTCAACATAAGGTTTGGCATGGGCTTTGCCTTTATGGTTATATGGCGGATTTGGTCAGATGGTACCAGGGTGAATTGTGCGTCAGTTGTTATATGCACTGCCATATATCTTATCAGTCCCTGAAAAATACTTCCAAACAATGCTAATATTGTTTGTGATGTAACACACTGTCACATTTATCAGTCTCTGAAAAATGCTTCCAAACAATACTAATATTGTTTGTGACATGTACATGTGTAACACACTGCCACATATCTTATCAGCCCCTGAAAAATGCTTCCAAACAATACTAATATTATTTGTGATGTACCCACACAAGGTGACAACCTGTTTTTGATTGGACACTTTGAAGAGTGAGATGGATACACAACCATAAAGTATGGCCATGCACTCTTCTATAACAAGCAACATGAGCTTATGATGACTAGGAAATGGAGGAATGCCTTATACTACCTGGATGTGCAGGTAAAACAAAATGTCACATACAAGGCAAAGGCTGAAACACATACCTGGATGGACTGGCATAAATGCTTTGGCCATATTGCCATTTCAGGCTTCCAGCAGCTACACCACTGAAAACTAGTGGATGGGTTGATGAAAGCTCCTGCAGTGAAGACTGCACAACCTGTATACAAGCAAAACAGCAGTGCAAGCCATTCCCAAAAACAGTAGAGGTGGTAGGCCAATTTTGGAACATTGAGCCATTTATTAATGGTGCATGATGCATATGTTCCATTACTAAGTGGATCAAATTGTGGGAGATACAGGTAGTGCACTGACTCCCTGCATATTGGACTCTGGTTGGACTCCTATAGGAATCCTAGCCTATAGGAGTCTGATCAGACTCTGATCAGAATGGGGCAGCACTTTACACT
>QFEO01000038.1:0-13329 GCA_003316615.1 Amanita pseudoporphyria
TATTGAATGCATGCTTTTTATAGGTATCCCCTCCATCATTTACTGCTGTAACAACCAAGTTTGGGGCTAATCATTTAATGGTGCAGGATTGCACCATTTACGACAGAGTTCATCAGTAGCACAATGATTGGTGTAGTGGTATGAGTCAACAATGAACCTGCTTGTCTGACTCCATCTTTGCCAACTACCATTGGCAATACTAGATCTTAGTACAAGACAGGCCTTGTCAATGCAAATATAATCAGGCCTTGACTCATCAGTAGGAAATACATGTTCCAAGAACTGCAGGATATTGGTTGGTGACTCAGCCTTGGCAAATTTTGCCCAAGCCATCACAACTCCACATGGAGCACATATGGTCTCCACACAATAGATTTTATTGGGCATAAAAGCATCTTTGCTTCTTGTTGGGGCAATTTCCTCATCATGTGGCTGTTGTACCTGTTCATTTGCATGCATCCATGGCAAACTTTCATCCAACCTCCTAAGTGCTCTCTTATAACCATTTATGTTCTTCTGCCTATGGTTATGTAAATATTTTTCCCACTTTCTCTGGTGCATCTGACAAGCCAGTGTACCCTGAACTTTGATGTTTGTGCAATTTGCAACATGGCAAATTGCTCCATATAAGTCTTCATGTAATGCACAGTATACACCTCCCCTTGCATTTGCTAGCTCTAATGTGCACAGATAGTGTGCCCCATGACAATTCCATCCATTACAACCATTTTAACTGGTGCTATGTTGTGCTCATCCTGTTCTTCTACATCACCCACTACTTGGTTCCTTGGTCTAATATAGTTCTGTGTGCATTCATCACAGGTATGTCCATTTGCAGCCCTGATCAAACCATTCTCTCCCAGTACATGATATGCTTCTTTTGTCACTTCATTAATGGGAAGATTGTCCCTCAGAATCAAGTTTATACCAGACATGGATGCCATGAATCTTACTGATTCCTGCACAAAAGCTTGCCATATTTGCCTGTAAGTGATTTTTCCAGAATGTGAGCTTTCATTACCAAATGCACTGTTCCAGAATGCAGTTTATGCAGAAGTTGATGCATGGAAGTGATATACTCCATTCATGACTGCAGAAGTAAATTCTCTGTCAGCCCATAACTTATAAGTGATGACCAATTTTATGTACTTTGCTGAGTTTAAGTACACCCTGTCATATTGACCTGGTTGATCAGAAGGTGTTTGTTCATGATCAGCATAGTAAATTGTGTTACAGGTGCTGCAATGCCCTGACAACACTTGGACTTTTTCATATACAGTGGACTTTTTTATTAAAGTTACCAATGGGATATCTCTTAACTTGGTAGACATAGTAAGGGAGCATGGCTTGCACTTGCTGGTCTCACAAACAACAGCATCTGGGCATATGACATGAATGGGTTGTACTTCCTTGTGTGAGACTGGCTTAAGTTTTCCTGTAAATTGTCCTGCATTGTTATAAGGATGAAGTTTTAATAATTTTGCCAAGCCATCAATCTTCATTGCTACTGCAGCTGTAATTTTCTCATTATCTTGGCCTGCAGGCAGATCATCCTCATTCAACAGAAGGTCACCAGAATTTTCAATCCTTCTCCTTACTGGGCATGCAAGAGCCTTTATCCATGAGGTGACAGAAGTAGACCTTTCTCCATTGAACCTCTTTTTCTGTTGACAGCCATGTAAGCCCAACAGCTGCACATTCTCTGTTATGCTGAATAAAATGACAAGAACACTTGTCAAAGAGATTGATGAGTTGAAATTCTGCTCAATGAAGGAGCTAAACTCCTTAAAAAGTATATTTGGAAATGGTCTTTCATCCATAGGTGTTGCTGAAACCATGGGAAGCAGGAATAGTAGAGTTAACAAGCCCAGTGCTGCATGGAGGTCTTGGAATGTAGTGATCAATCTGTATAGGCCATAGCAAAACCAAATACTCTCACATATAACTACAAATCCTCAAATTTACAGGATTGTGTACTTACTGAGCCTTTCCCTTGCTCCTTGTATAATATTTTTTAGAGGATTCTTCCTCCTCCTTCTTCTTCTTCTTCTTCTTACCTTTGTCAGAATCCAGACTCTTCAGAATAGTCCTTTCCCTTCCTTTCCTTCCTTCCCTTCTTTTCCTTCTTTTCCTTCTTTTCATTCTTTTCCTCTGCCTTTGCCTTTCCTTTGCCTATCTCATTGAATCTCCTGTCCTCTCCATTCATCCAATCCTCCAAATCCTTGAAAGTAAAGGAATTCTTCTCCTCTCCCCAAATGTCAATAGTAGGGAGTGCATCATCATCCTCATTCAACCATTTCTGTAACTGAGGATAGTTTGGCACTTTGGAAAAATTCTTTTTCAGGTGACTGTGCCACATAGTCTTCCCAATGAATAGTTCCACTACCCCTGTTTCAGAGGGCCTCCTAATAGCCCACTCACCAGCATTTCCCATGCTCTCTGTCATTGCAAGGGCATTGAGGCAAGCCCTGTACTTCTTGTAGTATAAGAGTAGTCCTCCTTCCACTTTGCTATCCCTGAGCAAGTGAGTGGGGATCTCAAATACCTCCACAAGTTGTCCCTTGTATTCTCCCTCTGACTTAAGACCAGGGAGAGAGGTATCACCAGCAGGAATGCTGGATCCTTTAGTAACCCCCAATGGCCTGGGTCTACCACTGGGTTTGTCCTCATCCTCCTAGGTAACTTCAGCAATATCTTAAAATGTAGTGAACAGGCACTCACCAAGGCTACAAACAAACTATAATTGTCACCTTCTCTTTCCCAGACAATAGGCTCATCATCTTGCAATACTGCTTCATAATGACCCTTAACACACCATTCACCTTCCTCATAAACAAAAACCCTGTTGTTTTTCCCTGCAAACATAAATGTCTAGTTTTAATTCAAGTGCTAAATCACTTACTTTTGACAGGAGAATAGCGCCTCCCCAATTCTCCAAGTACTGGAGCCAGGGTCCAAGCAACCTTCACCTTCACTGTCATTTGAGGCTTCTTTGAAGAAGGGTCCTCTCCAGCACTGAACACTTTCAATCTCCCAAAAACAGGGGTGCCACTCTCCATCATTTCTCTAGAATCCCCAATATTAAAAACATTCCCCTGAACCTTTCCACAAAACAATCCTCCAGTGGTTCAAGAGGCACCCTGAAGGTCAAGGGAATCTTCTATGTCAACATCTACCTTTGTGTTGAATAGCAATGAATTTGTGAATGAGTATAACTGACCTTTGCCTTGCCCAAAGAAGTTGGATGGTTCCTTGCTCTGTCATATTCCAGCTTTGTTTAAGACTTGCCTAACCTGAAGGAATAAAAGACATACCTTATCACCCTTCTTTAGGGTATCATCCTCTTCATCCCCCTCACTACTACCTTTCTCTTTGGTCTCTTTCCCACTACCTTCTCCTGTATTACTATGCCCACCACTTGAGGCCTCAGAACCCTGGAACTCACTACCACTATCCTCTTCTTCTATAATAATTTTAGCAACAAGTAGAAAAAGCCATTACAAACTGTTACTCACCTAAAACATCATCTGCAGCAACCCCTGCAGTATCAGAACAATGAACTCTAGATGTAGATGGGCTGGGCTGGGCTCCCAGAAAATGCACAGTAGCAGAGTGAGGGTGCTCTGGAGGTACAACTGTGATCCCACTTTGTTGCAGAGCTAATGCAGCACTGCAGGGGCCAAAGAATGTAAAAGGGTGTGGGATTGTAAAGAGGTGTGTGGGGCTGTGTGTGGGGTTGTAGAAGGGTATGTTGGGTTGCAAAAGGGGTGTGGGTCATAAAGAGGGTACAAAGGGTGTGAGGGGTTGTAAAAAGGGTGTAAAGGGGTGGGATTGTAAAAAGGGTGTGGGGTTGTGTGTTGGGTTGCAAAAGGGGTGTGGGTTGTAAAGAGGGTACAAAGGGTGTGAGAAGTTGTAAAAAGGGTGTGGGGTTGTATGTGAGGTTGCAAAAAGGGTTGTTAAAGAGGGTACAAACAGTGTGTGGGGTTGTAAAAGATATGTTGTGGTTGTAAAGAGGTACAAAGGGTGTAGTTACAGAAAAGATACAGGGGGGATACCACAGTTGAGAGCCGTAACAGTTAAAAGGAGGGCACCACAGATGAAAAGGGAGAGATGGAAGGGGGAAGTTGAAGGGAGGGGCACACAGTTGAATTGATGGGCAGGGGGTGGTTGGGAGAGAGGGAAGTGGTGTGGGCAGAGGCACCATAGTTGTAAAATGGGGCAGTGAAGGGGGGGTGCCACAGTTGTAAAAGGGGGCAGTTGGGAAGTGGTGCTGCAGTTGTAAAGAGGGGGAGTGTGAGGAAGGGAATAGAAGGGGGTGGAGGCAGCATGGTTGAAAGAAGAGAGGGAAGTGGTGCAGGCAGTTGAAAATATAGGTGCCATAGTCATGAATGGCATAGTGAAGGAGAGGTGCTGCAGTTGTAAAGGGGGGTGAGTTGTAAAAGGGGGCGGTTGGGAAGTGGTGCCACAGTTGTAAAGAGGGGCAGTGCAAGCAAGGGAATAGAAGGGGGTGGTTGGGAGTGAGGGAAGTGGCACGGTTGAAGGGAGAGAGGGAAGTGGTGCAGGTGGTTGGAAACATAGGCACCATAGTTGTAAAATGGCACAGTGGAGGAGAGGCACTGCAGTTGTAAAGGGGGGCAGTTGGGAGAGGGAATAGAAGGGGGTGGTTGGGAGTGAGGGAAGTGGCATGGTTGAAAGGAGAGAGGGAAGCAGTGCAGGCAGTTGAAAACATAGGTGCTGTAGTTGTAAAATGGCAAGGGGGAGGAGAGGTGCCACAGTTGTAAAGGGGGGCAGTTGGGAGAGGGAATAGGAGGCAGTTGGGAGAGGGAATAGAAGGAGGTGGTTGAGAGAGAGGGAAATGGTGGGGGAGAAGGGCATTGCAGTTGAAAAGGTGGGCACCATGTGTGTGGTTGGGAGGGAGGGAAGGGGGGGGTTGCCACCATTAAAAGAGTGGGCAGCACAGTTGAAGGAGGGGTGTATGGTTGAAAGGGAGAAATGAGTAGGTGTCCATAGTGGATATGGGAATGGCTTACCCAGTCAATGCCTCAGGTGGAGGAGCTGCTGCATCTTCACAATTGCGTGCAGTGGATGTCTTTCTGTAAAAAACATGTTAGACATTCAATAACGAGGAGGGAAAGGCAACACACCATGATCCCCTGCTTTTCTTTCCCTTTAATCCCTCTACCTCATCCTCATCTTCATCCTCTTCATCATTTCATTGCTTTTTTGCTGAACACTTCTTGGCCAATCCATCTGATGTGCCAGACAATGCTCACTTGCAGCTGCTGCATGACCTTGATGGTGAAAGGGGGGTGGCTTTGGAATGCAATTGAGTGCATGGCATAATGATGGTGTGGCAAGAAGTAGAGGGGTGCAGCCAGGGAATGTGTGACATTGATGTCACCAGTCACTGTGGGTAACTTTGGAAAATGCCTATGGAGCATATTCTGCTTGTCTGTTCTGCAGAAATTCCACATTCTGCTTGGGATGAGCTCGGAATTGACTTGGAATGAGCTTGGAATAGGCTCAGAATGCCCAGCCAAACTAGCTGTGCTCAAAAAACATATGGATTCCATGGAATCTGCTCAGATTCTGCTCAGATTCCATGCAGAATAGGGGGGGGAGGGTAAAGACCTTGTTTCTTTCTATCTATTTCCTACTGACTGTTGGGTATAAAGTTATGTGGAAATGCATTCTACAAATCTGAACAGGAATAATCACCAACTTGAGCAGTACTCACTGGTTTGGGCTGCTTTAAAAACTGAGGGCAACCCTTTGTGCTGCAGGTAATAGGTGTTATATAATGGTTTCCTTTAAAATAACTGATTATGTGTTATGAACCTGGATATTTCTTACAGTCTCAGTGCTGGATTCTACTTGAATCCCCATTATAGCAGTTGGTCACAAGCTGTTACTCATGACTTTGGATAAGGTTAGCCTTTGTTTATATCTATTTCTCCTTTCTTTACTATCATTTACCATACATGCCTACACTGCACACATTTGTTTATACCCATTTACTTTACTCAGGTCCCATAGTATATATATGTAGTGGGTAGAAGGCTGTCCTCACTTTTGAGGTTGTCTCTGCTCTATCATCATCTTCACTCTCCTTGTGTAGGATTGCAGCCAGAGACTCTGTGGGCACACTATCATGAAGAAGAAAATGTCCATCCAGGGCATCAGAACCTCTTCAAGGCTCTAAATCCAAGACTGGTGTAGGGGTGCAGCTGTGAATAGAGTTGTCCAGGGGTAACCCCCCCCCCAAACACTAGTACCCTTACCCCTACCCTCCAAAACCCTTACCCTCTGCCAAGGGTAAGGGTTTTGGTATATGAGGGACCCTCTTCCAAGGGTAAGGGTTTTTGGTATATGAGGGTAGGGGTAAGGTACTAGTGTACCTGTGGGTTACCATTGGACAACTCTAATTATGTTACAAATGTGTATGTCACATGTAATACATGCAATATTAGCATTGTGATTGCCCCAGTCAACCTCAATCAATGGCTAATCACTGCCCCTATCAATGCACCATACCCTCCCATACCCTCCAGTAAGGGTAGGGGTATGGTGAAATCATGGATACTGTCACCCTTACCCTTACCCTTGTATACCCTCCACCAATACCCTGAGGGTTTAGTGTACCCTTGGACAACCCTAGCTGTGAAGTACACACTTTGACCCTAACTGGATCTGGTGTACAGTGTGGGACACACATTGTCACCTGGCTAGTGAAGAGTCAATATCCTTCCTAACTAGGAAGCATCTTGCTGAAGAAGAGGACCCATTAGCTTAAATCCCTCACAAACCTGTGCAGTTGAGCTTACCCAATTAGGGAGTCTCCTGCAACAAAGTACACAGCATCAGCTATATGTGAGTACATATACACATTACTACCCTGAGTACAACAATAATCACCACCATCATGCATCAGTTGACTCCTCTGGTTGAGTCAACATGGTTCAGGTTCAGTTACCTGTTACCACACATCTCAATGACACTGGCCCAAGCTGTGGCCTTATTTTCATCAGAAATCGCACCTGACATTAGGGCATACAATGAGGAATCAGAGAGATTGACCACCTCTCCACACACCCATGGTGTTCAACAAAGCACCCACATAAAGCTCTGGTACTGATACCAGAAAGAGCTAAAGGTGAAATGTTTCCTCAAAAAGGATTTGGCCAAGCTCATGGAGCTCAAGGAGATTGATGATGCTTGGGACCAATGGATCACCAAACACATCACTGCAAACAAGGCTGAAATGGCCACCACCACTATCACCAGGGTAGCAATACCCAAATGACAACCTGCAGTCTGGTTTGAGTATACTGGCAACACACACACCACCAAGGAGCACTTTGTAGAGTCCTATGAAATAGGACACTGCAAGACTGACACCAAGGGCAACAATGCTCTTGCACCAAGGACTTTGATGAAGATGACAAGGAGTTCTACAACATGAACCACCTCACCTGTGACCACTGCAGTGCTTGCTGCAAATGACAAGCATGGGGTGAACACATTGTTCACAGAGAGGTGTATGTGCCACAAGTTATTAAGAGGGTTGAACAAGAGAGAATCATTCATAAATCCCCAGAGTTGCAAGTCCTGGAGCAGATGCTCAGACTTTTTGGATCTGGCTCAGAAGTCAGAAAGGCACTGTTGAACAACATGTCCAACCAGTGCATGTTATGGGAGCTAGGTGGAGAAGACTGCCTCCACCACTACAGAAAGGTGCTATCAAACAAAGAAAGAAATTGTTTGATGCATGCACTAAATGGTAATGGGTCCAACCAACAAGTCCAATCCCCAGAACTGGAGATCACTATGGAGGAATGGAACTGCATGGAGCAACAATTCAGCCAGGTCATCTCAGACTGGCAATATGTACATCAAGTAGTACAACATGCTGCATGATCCCCATGGAGTGCAAGGAGGTTCCTTTACCTTATATGACACAGGTGGACATCACTCTCATTTAGAAACAAAAAGATGGTGTTAGGTCAAATCATGCCATGGCCAACCCATACAATGGAGTCAATTGAGGAATGGGCAGAAGAAGTAGCACAGTTGGAAGGGAGTGGAGAGGAAGAAGTTCTGTTGTGGGAACAACCTGGTCTCTGTTACTTATGGGTCATCAACACCAAGTACTATGAAACCTGTTACTGGAAAAAGAATATTTCCTGGAATGAACTGTACCAACTCCAATGGATGGGCAGGTCCAACATCTGGTTCAGTATCACAGAATGAGACAGACATGTTCATGTCATACCAGATGCGGACAGAGAATACAACTGGGAAATGATCCAACTAGAAGCATTCCATGAGTCATTAAGCAAGGAACCCAAGTGCATTGGCATGGATGGAGAGCAGGACACTCAAGCTGAGTTAAGAAGATGCTGATGCCTGACACTCTTAGCTGCCAACATTCTAACCAGCCTTAATAACATTGAAGGGGTCATTGATGACTGTATGCAGGAAATCTGGAAGGCCAAGAAAGTTATCTTCACAATTCAACAAGGATGGATGGTAGACAAGTTCAATCAACAACAATTCCTGATTGAACAGGTGATAGAAATGACCAACTGGCACTTGGAAATGAAGGAGCAGCTGCAATGCATCAATGGATGGTTCTGGCAACTACAGGGAGAACCTACACTTCCTCCAGCACACAACCTGGAGTTGGAGTTCACAGCAAAATGGTGAGGATGCATAAATGACTCAATGACACCCATCTGGATGGCTGAAGGATATTGCTACTTATGGCTTATTGATGACAAGTTCCACACACCCTTCATCTGGCAGAAACTACCAGGATGGCAACAGCTGGCCAATTGCAGGAGGCTTAGGAGAAAGAACATTCAATTCAACATCACCACAACAGACAAATCCCTTAACATCATACACATAGTTCCAAATATCTATGGGGACTACAATTGGGATGAAGTTGAATGACAGGCAAACCTGGAGTCCACCATACCCTTATGGCAACAAGAACGGATCAGAGTGGACTATGTAGCAGCAACACTCATAGGCATGGTTACCTCACTCTTTTGGGGGTACAATCACTGGTTCACTCATGGAGCACCAACAATTGTGGAGGTACCTCCAGCACTGTCAGACATAGAAACTCCAGTGCAGTGAGCCCAGATGCAAGAAGCATGACAACAAGCCTTGTCTGCAAATATGCATATGGAGTCAGCCAGACAGGAGACTGCTAACACCACTGCTCTCATTATTCAAGAAGTAGTGAACACCCTAAGACAGCCAGTAGCAATTTCAGTAGATCTGACACTACCAAAATCCAGACTGCAGTTCAAGGAAAATCCACCTAAAGATTACAATGGAAATCCTAGGACAATTGCTGCCTGATTTTGAGAATGGGACTCTTACTTCTGTGAAATGGACTTCACAAAAACAGACTCCAAGATGGTCTGCAAAAAGTTCCATATGGCACTTCAGAGAATCAAGGGTGGAGACAAGGACTTCACCAGGGCATGGGCTACCAGTCAGATGAAGGAGTTGCTTGAAGCAGAAGAACAGTGGGACAAGTGGGTAGCAGATGAAACCAAGCTCACCAACAAGCTCTCTATGCTTAAGCAGTGCAATACCATGCAATTTGGAGAAGAACACCTCCAATACCCATTCAAGTCATGGGAGGATTTCCAAAAACAAGCACAAGGGTTCTTCATTACCACTGAAACTCAATGCAATGCTCAAACATGACTGGCTCAGCTTAAGCAGGATAATATCAATGCCAAGTGATACAATTTCACATTCAAAGCATTAGTGGAAGCCACCAGATATAATGACACCACTCTTGTCACACAATTCCAAGCAGGACTTATGGCCAGGCTTGGGTTTGAAATAGTAAAGTCCAGAGCACCTGATGATGATGACTTAGATGCATGGACTAAGAGAGCCATAAAGCTATCACAGGCATACATGGAAGCTCATGAACAATACAGAGAAAAAGGCAAGCTTAAAAGCACCTTTAAGAATGAAAAGAAAGATAAAGGAAAATGGGGAAAATGGAAGGGAGGAAAAGAAATGGCTACAGCCGCTCCACCCTCAAACCTCAGAGGAAACACCAACTCCAATCCCAATGCAATGGATGTTGATAAGAAAAAGAACATGTTCAAGTGTTACAATTACTGCAAAGAGTCAAAATGTGACAAGGGAAACTTGTGAATTAGGGAACTCAGAGTTCCAGAAATCAGGGTGTTCATAGGGAAAATGAATGAAGCAATAAATAGGAAATTGCCAAGGAATTGGGTTTTGGAACAGACCAGTGAATGAATTGCATTCCAATTCACTGGTCAAGGACAATGTACTACTTACAGGCAGTGATGTAAACATAAACTTGTTAATAAACAATGAGTTAAGCAAACATATTCACTACCTGAGGAATGCACCAATAAGCACAACTAAGAAAGTGTTCAAACCATGGAGTAACCCCTAGATGGTCTGGGGAATATGGGAACAGGACCAGGACATAGCCTTAAGAGACCTAAAGGCTTGGGTACATGAATCACAGAGACAGGAAGTCACACCAGAGATGATCTCAGACTTGAACAAAGCATCAGAGAAAGACATTCTATGGTTTCTGGAGAAAATGCAGAAACAACTGCAGATCAAAAGGATAATACAGCAAAAAGACATTAAGGTGGATCTAACAGTGACCTGGCTAGACAACTACAAACAAGTAGTGGCTGTAGGACTAATTGATTCCAGATGTACACAATCCTGCATCAACCAAGAATTTGTTGAACAATATCAAATTCCAACAAGACAACTACCACATCCAGTACCAGTATTCAATGCAGATGGGTCTCTCAACCAAGACAGATACCTCAAAGACATGTGCCAATTAAAAGTAACAATTGGATCACATGAAGAAATACTGGAGTTCGCTGTGTCCAGTCTTGGAAAATCAGACTTGTTTCTTGGACATGAATGGCTACATTGGCATAACCCAAGCATAGACTGGGACCAAGGAGAAGTAGAATTCAACAGGTGTCCAACAGAATGCTGGAACCAGAATATCTTTGGAGAACCAGAGGATTCACTGGAAGAGATAGAACCAATGGAACCCAGAGATCAGATTTTAGCAGTACACTTCAGACTTGAGGAACTCACAGCATGTGTGATGGAGAAAGAGTATACAAGAGCATTTGTGAAATCCACCATGGACATAGCTATAGAAAACCACAAGGACAGGTCCATGGAAGAGGCAGTACCAAAACACTACCTAAAGTATGGAAAAGTGTTTGAAAAGACATCATTTGATGAGATGCCACCCTGGAGACCATGGGATCACACTATAGAATTACTACCAGGATTAAAGCCATTAGATTGTAAAATCTACCCATTGAACAGACTGGAACAGGAAGCCTTAGAGGAATTTCTTAAAGAAAATCTGGACATGGGATGGATTAGACCAAGCAAGTTGCCAATGGCTTCTCCTTTCTTCTTTGTAAAGAAAAAGGATGGCTGGTTAAGACCTGTACAGGACTACAGAAAATTAAACAACATGACAGTCAAAAACTGCTATCCATTGCCAGTTATAGGAGAACTAGTGGATAAACTTAGTGGAGCAAAATACTTCTCTAAAATGGATGTCTGCTGGGGGTATAACACCATCAGAATCAAGGAAGGTGATGAATGGAAGGTAGCTTTCAGAAAGAACAGAGGATTGTTTGAACCACTAGTCATGTTCTTTGGACTGACTAACTCACCAGCCACCTTTCAAACAATGATGAACAACCTGTTCAGAGAAGAAATTGCACAAGGATGGGTAGTCATTTACATGGACAACATATTGGTCTTCTCAAAGACAGAAGAAGAACATCGCCAACAGGTTGGATGAGTATTGGAGAAACTAGGGCAGAATCAGTTATCACTAAAGCCAGACAAGTGCTTCTTCAATCAAGACCATATCAAGTTTCTAGGACTAATTATAAGCCAAAACTTGATACACATGGACCCAGCTAAGGTAAAAGCCATACTGGAATGGCCCACCCCACACACCAAGTGAGAACTGCAACAGTTTCTTGGGTTTATCAACTTTTATCACTGATTTGTGGAAGAGTTTGCAAAATTAGCCAAGGCACTCACCATACTCACCAGGAAGGTTGAGTGGGACTGGGGAGTTGCTCAAGAACTTGCATTCAACCAACTAAAGGAACAAATCCAAAAGGCCACAGTACTACTCATTCCAGATTACAACAAACCATATTGAGTGGAAACTGACACCTCAGACTATGCCATAGGTGCAATCCTGTTGCAAGAAGATGAACAGGGTATATGGAGACCAGTTGTGTTCCTGTCTAGAAGTTTAAATGATGTGGAACACAACTACAAAATCTATGACAAGGAAATGCTTGCAGTAATGCATGCATTCTATGAATGGTCACAGTACCTCAAAGGATCCAAACACATGGTGGAGGTTTTAACAGATCATCAAAACCTTATGTACTTCTGAAAACCCCCAAATCTCAACAGATGACAAGCTAGATGGATTCTTGATCTCCAGGAATATGACTTAGTCATCAAACACAGATCCAGGAAATCAAACAGCAAAGCAGACCTCCTCTTGAGATGAGCAGACCATAAAGGGGGGGAGAATGACAACAAAAACATTATTTTGCTCAAGGATGACCTGTTTATAAGTCATATTGACAACAGGTTAATGGACAATGATTGAGCTATAGAAGAAATCATCAATGATATTAAGGAAGTTGACAGATGCATGTGGGATTTACAGGTACTGGAAGCAATCAGAAACAAAACTGACAGATGGAAACTAGACAGATCTATGGTGTTATTTAAAGAATGAGTATATGTTCCAAAAATCATTCAGCTTAGAGAGGAAATCATGGCCATTCACCATTCATGGGGACACCTGGGAGTAGCAAAATTGTTAGAACTGATAATGTGAGGATTTTGGTGGCCCAAGTTAAAAGAAAACTTAGATGCATTTGTCACAGGGTGCTGGACTTGCCAAGTCACTAAGCCAGACAGACAGCTGTGAGCTGCTCCCCTGAACCTGAACAAAGTACTGGATGTGCCATGGGAAGTCATATCCATGGACCTGATCAGACCATTACCTGATTCTAAGGGACACAACATGATATTTGTTGTAGTTGACAGGCTGACCAAGATGTTGTACTTCCTACCTATGCACGAGGTCTTTACCTTCCCCCACCCATTCCTTGTGGACTCCTGAGGATTCCTGGGAATTCCCTGGACTCCAGAGGAAAATTCCTGGACTCCCACCTCCCCAGGAGACCCCTCATCCAAGGGGAAAATGTGCCAAAAGTGAGCCAG